>VOQJ01010337.1:26100-51475 GCA_015052665.1 Apistogramma diplotaenia
GATGGGAGTGTGTGCCGGCGACAAATGGGGGTGGGAATGAGTAGAGGGTTGGTGGGCAGCAGTAACCCTTCATCCGGGAGCTTGATGCTGGCTCTGGAGAATAAAATGCATCAGCAGAATCAGCAAGTCTGACCTTGAGTCGGTGCTGCAGACTGCTAAAGGACTGGGCTCAACAGCTAATTTTATTTGGAGCTTCTTTAGAAACACACACACACACACACACACACACACACACACACACACACACACACACACACACTCACACGCACACACACAGACAAATTTACAGATGACTGCTCAATGAGCCAGCTGCCTGTGTCTCTCACGTCTTCAGTCAGTCAGCCATGCACAACTTTCTCAGCCAGTCACATGCATGCCTGCTCACAGCTTGCCAACTTGCTTTCTTATAGAGTACTTTGCAAAAATCCTGAGCCAGCCCTCATTTCTTTCTATTTTGCTTCCAATATGCCAGAATTTCTTGTATTTTTTTAATAGTTCACCAGGCTTTCTAATGGACTTTTTATTTCAACACTGGCTGCTTTTTCACTCATTTTTAGTCCAGTCTGTGTATCTGACCATTTTAAGAGGAATGCTTGGTAGTTTGTTTGTTTGTTAAGCCACTTAAGACTGACCCATGAATCAATCAAACACAAGAAAGGCACCTAACTCCAGGAATGATCTGGTGTTGTCTATGCACAACATACAACTTACCAATGAAGCAATTTTAAATCACATGTTCAAGCACTTTGTTACCAGTAGCCAGTCCCATTACTTTAACTTAACCTACGAAGAATGGCAAAATAACAGTTTGACAAACACAATATAGTATAATGGCAAACACACAGAGTGTTAATAGGATAACAGTATTTTTGCATCAACAACAAGATTTCCAAAGAGTCACTAGTAGAAAGCGTGGCATGGTGTGCAGTGTGTCCCTAAAAAATATGGGAAAACTGGACAGGTGGAGGACAAAAGAAGAAGTGGCAGGCTTACAGACATGGACACAGGACCTGAGAGATGCACTTCAGTTAATCCATCTACTGTTCACTGAAGCCTCATCAGAAATGGTCTCAGTGGAAGGGTGGCTGTCAAGAAGCCATTATTAATGAAGGGAAACAGGGGAAAAGACTGAGGTATGCCACATTACACAAGAGCTGGACTGAAAATCAGTGGCAGCAGGTCTGATGGAGTGATGAATCCAAATGTGAAATTTTTGGTTTAAGTTGCCATCATTATGTACAGAGGAGGTCAGGAGAGGTGTAACAGTGAGTGTCTGCAGCCATCTGTAAAACATGGCGGAGGCTCTTTCATGGTTTGGGGCTGCATTTCAGCCAGTGGTGTTGGAGATCCTGTCAAAACTGATGGAATTATGAACACAGAAAAGGCCCATCAGATTTTGATTTACCACGCAATACCATCTGGAAAGCATCTGATTAGCAACAGCTTCATTTTTCACAGTGACAAGGATCCCCAACACACTCCAGTACAGTGAAAACATATCCGGATAGAAAAACACACAATGCAGCACCATCAGTCACTATCACGATTGTACAAACTCAGTTTTTAGGAATGCATGTTTGCACGTTTCAATAAATTGCTGCACCTATTTCCAATTTTCTGAGCAAAATATAAAGAAATGCACTGCACTGCAATTGCCATTGAGATAATAAAAATGAAATATAACATTGATTTTAGTGAATTTCAAAAACAGAACACGCACATTAAAAAAAAGCACAGATTCCTCAAGTGAATCATTTTCTCTATACTTTTACCAAAGCGGTGGAAAGCTCTGAACCCCTCATCGCCGTGGCACCTGAGGGAGGCATTACATTCATGGCCCAATCAATGGTGGCACAGCTCCAAACAGGCTTGACCAGCGTTAAAGTGTAAACTTTAAATATTTAAACATGTGGAGATGTTTTATTCCCAGTCTCAACTTATGTGAGGAAAGATGAACGCTATGTGGTTTTGAAATCCTGTTAGTACTGTTAGTTATCTCTGAGCGCTGTCATGGTGCCCGGTGCATGAAATGTGCTCAACTTGAAAGACTTTCTTTAAACAGTTGAATGGGTTTTGAAGGATGAGTGTTTGGCAGTCAGGTTTCTTGAGTGTAATTAAATGAGGTCAGGACCGAGCATTGCTCAGCATTTACTGCCAGATAGCTGCATAGAGTCTGACTCTCATGCATTAGCATCACACTGGAGTCAGTGTGGTTTGCTGAGAAACAGTTACAGAATATATCCTCTTCCTTAAGACATACAGTGACTTAGCTGCATTTATGTTTGCAAACCCCTAAAACATACATGTGTCTGATGATGAAAAACCAAACTAGCCTTTTGTGCTCACTCCTAAGCTGTCTCCTCGGTGATTGGCATGCTCTCATCTCTGGGGAAAATGGTATCATGCGATGGGTATCTATTAAAACTAAGCTAAAAACGTCAATCCCGTCAAATGTAAATATCGAATACATCGGACTTTGTGACGACCCACTCTACCCTGCCTTCATTTTGGCCTGCTTGTGTCGTCTGCAGTTATTAGAGGGCTGGTGTGGCTCATTTGCCAATCAGGGACACTGGCAACACCTGGGCCCAAGGTGTGCCAATGCTCAAATAAGTGCTCACAGCTCAGGTGCTGTGGGGCTCTTTTTCTTGAGACACTTCTTTGGTTTGCCTTCTTGCACGTGAGAATAGTGCAGACGCTATTTCTTCACTCACGCACTCACTGACATGACAGTTTGAGTTCTGCTTCAAGTTTTAATTGGGTTTCCGTGTGCGTCTCCACTTGTTGTCATGGCTGTGTGGCCCGCTTCGTGACAGACTTTAAAAAACTTTAAATATTTGCATTCTGACGTAGAGACACTATGAAGCACGCATCAGGAAGAAACGACCAGCGGTCACAACAACACAAGGCAGTCTGAGAGCGTCCTGCAGGAAGTTTAATTCAAAACATACACCCTGAATCTCTGCTCTAAGCCTCATTTTCTGCTGTTATTCTCTGCTTATATACCACCTTCCTCTGTGAAAACCCATGACTGCATGACTGAGTTGTTGATGTTCTCCCCCTGTGACCGTTCTTGCTCTTCCTAACAGGAAACTAAGCGAGCGAGGCTGCTTCCTGTCTGAACCTGTGTGCCTTTGGCCGCCATCTTTCCTGCCTTCCCTTCTCATCTGTCTTATCTCCCTCCCACATTGTCCTCTAGCTGTCCTTTCCCAACACCAGCATGGTTTGCTCTTGGGCGAGCGGGAGCTGTGTGATGTATTGCCACATCGGGCCTCACTGTGGGACTCTAACCCTTGTGTCACACAGGGCCAGGTGGGTTCAGGGTGAGCTTCGTTGCCCTCTCACATCATAGCTGTGGGGAAACCTCCTGCTGTCTGCTCACCACATGATACAATGCCAGTCTCCGTTCTTAATAGCTTTGTTTTTTTGTCTGGAAGTGAAGGATGGCCAGTTTGAATCACTCTTTTATGTGGAAAGACACACGTCATTAAATTGCAACATGCTTGGCTGCCCGTAGAGGCTTGCTGCACGGAGAGACGGCACACTGACAAAATGATGCTTTGTCAAACGTACCAAAGGTTGATCTTTGAAGACAACAAATAAAGCTCAGAGCAGAGCAGGGGGACGGATCCAAACAGGCCCCAAAAATGCAGCTTATGTCTAAGGCACTTTTAATACACAGGGCACCCTTTAGCAGAGAATCCTGGAAGGATTCTCTGCTAAAGGGTGCCCTGTGTATTAAAAGGTGAGACCAAGGCGTTGTGATTCAGATTGGGCTTTTTAAAATTAAAGCAGAAAACAGTTTTGCTACACACAAAATATGACCATAGGTATACACTCTTATTCTATCTTCACGCTCTACTTATAGTGTAATGAAATATAAGACGGAAAAAAAATTGTGGCTTTGACCCTAAGGAACCAAAGTCATTTACACCCCATTAAAGTTCATCTGGGGGGTAAAACTACTTCCCTCCACACAGAGTGAGCACATAAATCTGTCGCTCGGGTTCTGACGCGCTAACTACCCCGTGCTGCGTTCATCCAAGAAAGCGTGATCACAAAGGCGTAAAGAAAACTGTCAGTTACATATGATCTCCTGTCCTGTTATGGATAACACCTGGACAGCTGCTGCAAAATGCACAGGATTTAGTCTGCCGTCACACTAAAGAGAGGTTTTGTTGTGGCCGAAGCCATCTCTGGGGACTGAGAGGAGAAAGAGCAGGAGGAAGGATTTGCTCATATGTGAACCTTCGTACGACTGCTTTCCCTGAGAAAAGCATCAACAGAGTCAGCACATCATCTCCCCTCTCATCTCATCCGCTGCTGACACCAGCTTTCCCTCGCTTTCCACCGTCTCTCCTGGATCCGTTTCAGCGCTGCCTCGCTGAGCCATTCTTCACATTTTCCACTCTGTCACTCACTGGACCCCATCCCGCTCTCACACAACGTTCAGCTCTTGGACAGAGAACAAAAATCTGTGTCATTGAATTAGGGTGCACATCACCTTGTGGTTAATGCTCTTCTTTTGCGCTACTGTGTGAGGAAAAGCAGAAGCGAAGCGCCAGCATCAAGCACTATAACATGCCCTTGTAATTGACAAACCTTTTCAATTTCCCTGGGGCTGCGCTGACTTCCTGGTGCAGCGGTTTTTAATTTAACTACAGAAGAGTCTGGGGAGAGTAACAGGTCCGGCGTCATATGTCTTCATGGTGTTTGAGAAGCAACGCTAACTATTCTCTATTCGAAATCAGGGAGCCCACTGCCATGAATAAGAGACTTAGTACAAATATAGCACAGAACAGGCGACAGCAGCAAAACTTATTTTAATGCCCCCAATATTCCCCTGCAAAGGTCCAAGTACAAAGGCAGGGCTTTCTGCGCAGGTCTCAGACCAGTTCAGAGGTGCACAGGAAGATGATGCTGAACAGAGGATCAGCCAGATGAAGGATCTGTGATGTTTAAAGTAATCTTATGATCATGCCTCATGTAACACAGATAATGAGCTGCCATCTACAAATCAGGGGTCCTGAAGAGGCAAGCTTTTTGAGTCGAACAAAATATGAGCTGCGATTGACTGTGACATCATCCTGGCTGCAGCTTCTTTCAAACCACATTTGTCAGAACACAGTTTGTCACAAATGGTTATTTGTCTCAAGTTCATTTCATTTGACAGTTAAACAATTTACCGGGACGACCGCAAGCAACGCGGCATCTCAGCGCAGACCATAAATTACCAGCACACAGCCTTCAAAATACCATACATATGAAGGGTGAACACATGATGAATATGCTAATAAATTCTACACTATGGGGAAAATAAAATAACTGAAGTGTGTTTGATGTTTTCTCGTAAACCCCAGACCACTGCTTGGGGGGAAAAAAGGACTTTCATCTCTCAAAAAAGGACCTTCACAAACAATAAATTTATGCAGGGTATTAGTGACGATCAAGAAACAGAAAGTCATGGTTAAAAATGCACCGCAGACAGAAAAAAAATATCTGATTCCACAATGTAAATATGAGAAGAAGTGAACCTATCATTTATATACATGCATACTGCTGTGAGAAAAACTCTCCTTTTCAAAAGCTGTTGCCATACCTGTACATCAAAGTCTGAAAATCTGTAAAAGCATTATCTGCTCATTAACGAATATCCCGAGATCAGAGAGCATAATAATGAGCACGGCAGTCTGGCGTTAAGCTGCTTTAACAGCATTATATGTTTCAATATCACAGTTCCCCTGCTCCTCGCTCACGAAATCACACATTAAAGCTAATTTTCTAAAGTGAGATGACACTTCATTTTCCCCAGAATGCAGACTTTTTTTTTTTTTTTAAAGAGCAACAGCAGTGAATAGTTACCCGGATTCCCTGAAGCATCCTTGCCTCTTTTTTTTCTGGCCAAACATGATGGATGAACAAAAGAAGAGGATCGGCTGTTGGTTGGCGGGGGGCAGTGAAGGAGAAAAGAAAGGAAGAGAAAAGGTGATTGAACAGGAGGAGAAAGGAGAGACAGGTCGAAAAGAAGGAGGGAGAACGGAAAGGAGGAAAGCAGAGATTGGGTGAGTATTGGAGAAAAGAGAAGATGGGGAGATGGAAAGGGGCCAGACAAAAGGGCAGAGAGAAATGCTACGTGAGTGTATTAGGAGAGAGGGAATAGATATGTGATGAGTGGAAGTTTTCTGCCAACAAAACAATAAAAAAAGAGGGAGGATGTCTCACTTCTGCCCAAGCTTAGAAAGTGAACACTGCAGTAAAACCAGCCCAACTAATACAGCTTTGCTGCCAGCAAGACAAAGTGGTGAAGAAAAGTGGCTTAACTCCCACTGCAACCCTCCACATCCTCAGCACCTTCAACACTCCAAACTCTCCCACACCCTGGCCTGGGGAGCTGGCCAGTTACTGTGCACTTGTGCAGAGCTTGCACTTACTGAGGTAACAAAAAGAGACAGAGAGGGGGGAAAAAAATCTTCAGAAAATTAAGTTACAGTCCTGTCCACCTGCCAGCTCCTGTAGTGCCGCAACAGCCCCTGAAACAACCTTCAAAGATGTCGTGACGGTCCTCGGATGAAGAGCTTTTGAATCTGCTGCTCTCTGACTCATGTTGTTTGTGCGCATGCATATATTTGTGTGACCACCAGAAGACCCTGAGCTGCCCTGAAGAGGTGAGTGTGTTGGAGCGCACAATGGCTTCTGCTTCACACCACTTCAGCCTCATCACATCCAGCAGGAGCCTCGTTAGCGTGTCAGCGCCGTGCTGTCACATCACTAGGGCAAGCGAGTAGGAGGCACAGCCTCAGGCACTGTCATAAGACACACAAACACACACAAACCTGCAAGCCTGGCTTCACACAACACAGTCCAACATTGCCAAAGAGCAGTGCCAGGGTTACAGTAAAACAGGTTTCTCGTTAGCAGAGGACAGGCACTTCCACACACGGGAAACAAAATCCTGCTATGCTAACTTTTCCAGTGAAACTGCACTTCCTACACATCAACTTGTAGAGTGACAAACCTGAAAACGGAGCCCAGTGCAGCTTTTGGCAACATTTTCTTCTGAGTTATGAGTTCAACCAGTTTTCCTGGGATTTTTCTAGGAGCTGCTAATTAGTTGGTACTAAACTAACAAGTTCATCTGTACCAGCTTGCTGTGTGACTTTCCTACTCCTAATGGTGCAATTAAATTTTACAGCTGATGAGTATTACAAAGCCACGAAGTTAAGATTTCCATGTGGGCAAAAGCTATGTGGACATGTTTGCTTTACCCATAATTACTGGAGACTGACTTTTTCAGCTGCCACATACAATACTGCTGGCTTAACTACAAAAAATCTGCTTTTGTAAATGTGTAATTGTAGAGATGAAAAATATGCAAACATACAAGGAAAAACAGAATATAAGACAAACAGAATTTGTACTATTGTAATGAACTTGAAAGTCAATATTTGGTGAGACCACCTTTATTCTTCAACACAGTCTTTCCTTAGGTAGTCTTCAGGAATAGTTCTCCAGGATTCCTGAAGGACATTCAAAGCTCTTCTTTGGATGTTGGCTGCAGGTATATTTTTACTGTATTGGCAGTGTTTTCAGAATCTTCATCATATGCTTTGTGGATCAAAATCTGATGGTGCTTTTCTGTGTTCATGATTCAGTTTTGACAAATTCCACTGGCTGAAATGCAGCCCCAAGCCATGACAGAGCCTCCACTGTGTTTTAAAGATGGCTCTAATGACTGTTGCACCTCTGTCCTTGACCTGTTCATCTGCTGTAGGTAGCTTTTTAGGCCTGCCACTTCTTTTCTCCTCATCCAGTTTCCTCAAATTCTTTAGGGACACACTGAAAGCAATGCTGAGATATGCCAAGTTTTCCTCTAATAGCTCTTTGGGAATCATCTTGGTGGTGCAAAAATGTGCTAGTAACAAAGTGCCTGAAGATACCATTTAAAATTGGTTCTTTACTAAGTTGTCTGTTATGTGTAGACATAAGAACGGTTCATCCCTTGAGTTAGGTGCCTTTTTTCATGCTTGACGGATTCACAGGTCAGTGCTAAGGGGCTAAAACATTTCTCTGAAAATGGTCAAGTGCAAGGACTTGAAAATGAGTGAAAAGCAGCAAATGTCCAAAGAAAAACTGTGAAAGGCCTTCAGAAAGCCTGGAGAACTATTACTCAAGATCACTTTAAGACAAATCTACAGAAAGGTCCTGGAAGCAAAATATAAAGAAATGAGGGGTGGCTCAAGACTTTTACACAGTATTGTGGAAAAACAGTAATTGCTTTGTATGATATGCTGTCAGTTGACTAATATTTTAGCCTCCCCATTTTTTATTT
This sequence comes from Apistogramma diplotaenia, assembly GCA_015052665.1. NCBI lineage: Eukaryota > Metazoa > Chordata > Actinopteri > Cichliformes > Cichlidae > Apistogramma > Apistogramma diplotaenia. Next base: position 34,430 of record VOQJ01010337.1, read on the forward strand.
TTTTTTTACATGCATGAGGGATATTTGAAACACCTCTAAATACAGTTTGGTGCAACATTATCATATTATTGAAATAATACCTCTATGACTGTTTGGGAAAAAAAATGCAAGATATTATAAAAGGTGTCAGTGTAAAACAATTGTGTTGGACTGCATTGCCGGTATACTCACTACAGTAATAAATATGAATTATTATACTGTGGCAATAATGTCAGTAGCATTAATATCTTGATATTTGTGAGCGATACCAAACATATGGCCGAGCTCTTGGAGCTCATCATACATTGTTGACACACTCTATTCAGCAGGGAGAAAGTGATATACACACGTGCAATTCCCACACCACATGGTGCAGTATTCATCTGTGACGACACAATATTTCACGTCAGGCATCACACCGCCACAACAGACTGTGCATCAGTGAAAGCAGTGAAACCCATTTACATGCTCAGCGGAAAGCTGACTGACGGCCAGACCGAACTGCAGCTGACTTTGAGGAACAGCTCGCGTGCTTCTCCGTCAGATGGCCTTCGCAACACTGGACATGCAACAGTAACTGCTACATGACTGGATCAAGAATTAAAAGTGCACAATCTGAACTTTAAAAAAGAAAACTCCAGCAAAGAATCAAAGGCCACACTCGATCGCCTCCTCGTCCCTCACTGTCTGGTCCGAGTCACACGTCTGACTCACTTCTTTTTGTCCACACTTGCAAGCTTCACGGATACCCAGTATCCATTATTACACATGAAGCGGAAGATAACTGATGATCAAGGAAGGCACTAGATGGAAAAATATGCACAGAATATTACATTTGACAAATAAAAGAAGTCTGAGTCACTGAGATGAACAGTATGCAGTAAATTAGTTTGCTGAGATGGGCTTTTATAACCCACTTCATGGCTGTCAGAGACGGTCAGGTCTTATCGGAGGAAACGCCTGGCTACATTAAAGCAAACTGTCACTGCCAGACTACAGTGGTCAGCTCTGATCAGCACTAAACTGGACATGGTGTGAGAGAGGTCAGCGTGCATCAAGTCACACGGTGGGGAGACGAACATTTTATCTACTGTACGCTGTGACAGATTTACCAAAAACAACTTCACCTTAAGTATGTTCTACTTTTCCGATGAGTTATTAGGCCCAGACCTTTTCCCAGCTGAATCTCAAGTGTAATCACATTTCTGCTGTATTCATAACTCAAATTTAATGAAGAGACATCCATCGTTTGTCCAGTCATAATCATTGATTTTAAAAGCTCAATTGTTTTCACTGCAGCGTTTGTGTGGCGTACCCTTTTCGGTTATTGAGTCTACTAAGAGGAACCAATTCATGCCGGTTGAGGCCAGATGTCAGGGTTGAATATAATCGGGGTCATGTCCTCGTTGAAAAGTTGCTGTTGGTCTGCTTAAAGCTTTTATTGAGCTTAAAGCCTGACCACAGATTTAACAGACCCCAAAGCCTACAGAGGTGATGCAGGAGCATGCTGACATTTGAGGGTCAAAGCACGTGGAAAAACCTATTACACACATCCACTTTTCAGTAACCATCGGTAAGGCTGCAGCAAAGACGAGGTAAAAGGAAGCTGCTGAAATATGATTTTGGAAGGACTACCTTCTTACGCACCTGTATCTACAATAAAAGGCCGTTTTCAGTTCAAGAAGATGACTTTACGGCGTTGAGGCTCTGACAGCTGATTACTCCAGAACTCTGAGATTCAATATGAACTCGCCAGCCACTTTATTAGGAACGCCTTGCTAAAAAACACCTTTTGTTTTTAGAACTTCCTTAATTATTCATCGAAGATTCACCAAGGTGCTGGGAGCGATTCTTAGAGATTCTGGTTCATACTGACATGATAACATTACACTGTTGCTGCAGATTTGTCAGCTGCAAATCTCCCATTCCGCCACATCCCAAAGGTGACTGTGGAGGGCATTTGATTACAGTGAACTCATTATGCTCAATAAACACGATAATCTTAGCTTGGCTCGCAATCCTGCTGGAAGCCAGCCAGCAGAAGATGGGCACAGTGTGGGAATGAAGACATGACAACAATATTCAGGTAGTCTGTGGCATTTAAATGATGCTCAGCTGTTAGTAAGGGGTGCAAAGTGTATCAAAAAAATATCCCCCACAGCATTACACCACCCTCGGCAGCCTAAACACTTTATAGAAGGCAGGATGGAGCCATGCTTTCATTCTGACCCTCTCCTGAACCCACCATCTGAATGTTGCTGCAGAAATCGAGAATAAACAGACTAGGCAGTTTTTTCTCCAACATTCTGTTGTCCAATTTTGTTGAAACTGTGCAAATTGTAGTCTTAGCTTCCTGTCCTTAGCTGTTAGGAGGGGCTCCCAGTGTGGTCTTTCGTTGCTGCAGCCCATCTGCTCCTTCTGCTTCGATCACGCCATATTCAAAGTCACTTAAATCACCTTTATTCCCGATTCTGATACTCGGTTTGACCTTCAGCAGATCGTGCTCACCAAGTCTGCATGTCTAAATACACTGTGTTGCCAGTGATTGGCTGATTAGATATTTGTGTTAATGAGCAGTTTCAATTTTATTTAATGTTTATAATTGTATCAAAAAAAACCCCAAACAAACAAAAACATATATTTAAGTTCATGCAGCATGGTGGCGTGGTGGTTAGCACTGTTACCTCACAGCTAGAAGATCTGGGTTTGAATCCACCTTTCTGTGTGGAGTTTGCAGGTTCTCCCCATGTTTGTGGGGGTTTACTCAGGGTACTCTGGTTTCCTCTGACAGTCAAAAGACATGCAGTTAGTGGGGTTAGGTTAACTGATGATTCAAAATTGCCCATAGGTGTGAATGTGAGCTGTCAGTCTCTCTGTGTTGGCACTGTGACAGGCTGGTGACCTGTGACCTGTACCTGGCTTTTTGTCCTTTGACAGCTAGGATAGGCTCCAGCCCCCCACAACCCTGAACAGGGTAAACAGAAGAGGATGGATGGATATACTGATATATTTAAGTTTTACTTTTTCAGTTTTTCTGCTCCCATCTTAAATGTGAGTTTAGCACCTGCATCACAACTATTTAATTAGGCTTTTTAGTGTAAAACACAATTTATATCTTGAAATATGCCTGAAGGGGTTTTTTTTTTTGTTGCCTGTTTTCTTCTGGCACTTAAAGTGATTTCTCACTTACTGTACTATATGTGACACTTTTTCAGGGCTTACATTTCTCACATACAGAGGCCGAGGGCTGACTTTCAGGCACTTTCCCACCTTTTGAAAAGGTGACAGCAGAGTTGCAATATTTTGTGACACTGTAGGATGCATCTGTCAGTCTTCTGCATCAAGTCTCTTAAACGACTGAAGCTGAAGTTTGGGTCAAAACATTAAAAAAAATCTGTGCTGAGTGCTCACCACAGATTCATAACATACTCACACAGTCATGCTAAAAAGAATGTACAAATTCCAAGAGTCACATAACAAAAGTGCATCCCATGATTCAATAGCTCAGCAGCAATAACTTAAAATAACTGGTTTCTGTGTCACGTTACCAGTCTCTCACATCATGAGGTTTGCTGGCATTCGTTTATGCACAGCTATCTTAAAGTCCTGCTACAGCATTTCAGTTCGGCTGAGGTCTGGACTTTGACTGGGCCATTTCAATGATTCTTTTCTTTTTCAGTCATTCTGTTGTAGATTTGTACCTGTGCTTGGGATTAATTCCCTGTTGCATGACCTCATTTGGGTCAAGCTTTAGAACTTGAACAACTGGCCTCACATCCGCCTCTAGAATACTTTGCTATACACAAGAGTTCATGGTAAAGTCAAAGACTGCAAGGTGTTCATGTCCTGTGGCTGCAAGGCAAATCTAATTATCACACCTCCAACACAGTGTTTGACAGGTGGTATGAAGTGTTTGTTCTTATATCCTGTGTTTGTTTGATTTTTGCTAAATGCTGTGCTGTGCATTATGGCCAAATACCTCAACTCATGTGTCCAAAGGACATTGTTCCTCAAGACTTGTGGCTTGTTCAGCAACTTCGGGGAGGTCAATCCACAACTGATGATGTTCCATTGAGTGTCCTGTCCAGGTATGTTTGGCTTCGTGTTTGGGATAATAGTCTGGCTGAAAAACTAAGCTGTTGGCAATCAGATGCTTTCCAGATGGTATTGTGGTTCCTGGTGGATGGTACTTCTCTGCATTCATAGATCCAGTTTGAATAAGATTTCCACCGTCTGGCATCCAGTCCTAAACCATGACAGACCCTCCACTGTGTTTCACAGATGGCTGCAGACACTCTCTACTGATCTCCTTCTTCTTTTGTCTTCCACTTCTCCAATTTTCTCAAATTCTTTAAGGACACACAGCAAGCCATGCTGAGATATGCCAAGTTTGGTGCAAAAATATAAATTTCTTGCCTGTCAAACTGTGCTATATTTGACAGTTTTCATAGGTTCAACAAATGATATGCTTTTGTGACAGGCTGCAGTGAACAAAGTGCCTAAAGATGCAATTTAAAATTGGTCCATTGTTATTGTAGTAGGCCTAAAAAAAAGCTTGGCTTCCGGTGAACCTGCAGTTGTGAAAATCTGAGGTGACTTTTGTTTTGAGTTATCGTGTTTGCAATAACTTCAGTAAACATGACTTCTGACGTCATCTGAGATTTTTAGCAGATGCACCAATGTTATCAAGTTGAAAACCCTATGTCACCTCATTATCAAGGTATTGTGTTCACAAAGTTGCATGATGACAATCCCCCATCAGGCTTTCAGGCAAGAAAGTCTGGCTGCTTGGAAGAAAGATACAAAGAAAAGATGGGTGACTCAAGACTTTTGCACAATACTGCACATATAGAAGCATAATTGAATGTGCCTAACTACGGTTACCTTTAATGTTTAGGCTGTCTTTCAGATCTTTTGTTCTCTTTTTCTGTAAATAAATGTCTAACTATAGAAAAAGTACCTGAAATAAGTTAATTTCATTACTGACAACTGTCTCTTTGACTGAAATGCATCAAAAAATAATAAATAAAAAACAGCAAAGAGGTAAGTAATGCTTCAGTTTGAGAAGTTTGTGTCATATATTGTCACAAGGTGAAAACACAACTTCTCCACGGTGCGACTGTTGCTGGCACGAGGCATAAAAATGGATGGTGTGAGCAGCTCCTCTGAATAGCAAAAGTGGAGTTTAGCTGCCAGGAAAACCTGGCAAATATTCCTCATATCACAAGCTACTGCAGGACGCTCCTCGTGCTGGACAGTCTCGGGACTTGGACTCTTACCAAGAGCCGGGATTTAGAAGTACTAACAGGTGACAATGCTGACAGGAGGCGAGAAAGGTGAGAAAGCCTTGCGTTGATGAGCCCCCAGGCAGCATACAACCAAAATAAGTGAAAAATATGTTTTTGTATACCGCATAGGAAAGGTGAGCTTGAGTTCATCCGGTGCACTGTTAAGGAGATTTTTTTTTCATGATTTCTAAACTGCCTTGTGGATTCGCTATAAGGGCACCGTACAGATACATAAAGAATAATAAAACAATCAGCCATTTGGATTTTTTGAGACTGGCCTACATGATTTACTACTGTACAGCTGACAGGGGGGCTGCACCTGTCTACTCATGACTGGCAATTATTTTAATGGCGCCCAAGAAAATGGTCAATACCTTCTTAGCAGTGGAAAAAGTTTGCTTCCTATCATGCAGCCAACGTTGACCAAACCAAGCAGATTTGATACCTAAGCCACCTGCTTGCTAATGTAGACTTTTGTCAGCTGTTTTTCTTTCTCTTTGGACACACTAGTATACTGGAGCAAGTACGCCACACCAGAGTTATTACAGCTGTGTTGTTTTTGTCTTCAGCTCAGTTTAATTTCAGGTAGTTTCCAGGGTGGGTTTCTTTGATTCAGTTTAAGCTTTAATCGTCTTGAAAATGAAAATCTAGATTCAGGTTTTATTTTTCATTCCACCTCCACCAAGTCAGCTGGGCAATATTAACTTTTAAGGAAATACTGTATTTTCTATGTGTTTTGACATGGCTGTGTCTGGACACAGCAATGCTCCCCAAACTAGTATGAACATCAGACTACTTACGGTGCGATGATGACACCTGTCTTATCACTAAGATGCTTCTGAGACACCCATCCCTCTTCAGCTTTAGCGATTTGTCATGCCTCGACAGAGCTAAAGTGGAATGAGAGTCTTTCTTTTTTTTGTAAAGTGAAAGAAAATGCTGAGGCTGATGCAGAAAGTCCCACACTGTGTTTCTGTATTCACTGAGTCCAATTGAGAGAGCTCTGAGATTGGCTCGCTGCAACCGCTGGCAGACCGAGTTGCGTCACTGCAGCTCTGATCTCAGTCAAAAGATGTTTTCAGTAAATGTTAGACCATACGGTGTAGATCAAAGACACCCTATTGGTTACAGCAGGAACACCCTGTCCCTTTTCAACATGACAGCTAGCTAGGATTTGGCAGAATCCCCGTGCTGAAAATTTTCAACACAACAAAAACAACAAGAGTCACTTTATTTATCATATTTTGGAGCAGATCTGTTTAGTGACATTTTTTATGAATGAAAACATCTGAGCCAGACTCTAAGAGTTAATATCTAGCAAATAAAAGCACCCCAGATTGAGAGTGATGATACTTTAAGAAGTTGCTTCAACATGCTAGAGCAAGATAAGAGATAAGTCAATAAATGTAACCAGGAGAGACGCAAGTCTGATCAAATAATGCTGTGATGAAGATGCCTGCTTCGTATTCCAGCGGCAGCAGCAGGCTGACGCACTGAGACAGACAACACTTACTGATCCGAGTGACCTCCTAGAGCGGCCTGATAAGCAAGCAGTGCAGAGTGGCTTTAAAGCCGCTCCCTTGATGAAAAAGTAAGATATGCGCTTTAGAAGTTAATAGTGGTGATGCACTGGATTAGAAGTTAAAAGAAGATGTGGAGATGCACTTTTGCTACCAATGCCAGCGGGTTCCAGAGGATGCACAGCCTGCTCATCACTGTAATTCTATAAAGACAAGGAATCCTGTGTACTATTCAAGTGCTGACTGCCAAACTATGCAAATGACTTTTCACTCTGGTACTCTGGTCTCCCTCTGCATACCATAAACAAAGCATGTTGTCAGATAATTCATGATTACAAGCAGCCACTCTTTGATAGGAGACATCACAGCGTGAACACCGAGGCTTTACACGTATGTGAGAGAGAAGGAGAAGGGAAATGTGTGCAATCCTTCCCTCCACTCTGTCACTTTCCATCAGGAAAACGTTCCACCTCCCCCTCTGTTCCTCTTCTCTCCTCACCCCTGCGTGCTCAACCCACCCCCTGCAAAGTGTTGCTCCTGTTCCTTTCTTGCTGACCTACTGTACACGTGGAGTACAGTGAGCTGGGTATACTGGAAAACCTGAGCACAGGGTCTGCCTATATGCTACGCACCATTCTGATGCTGCTGAAGCCCCTCCCTGACTAGATGTTGCCTGTCTATCTTTAGTCCCTGCTGAGATTATTCAAAGCTTCGTATACATGCACGCATCTTTATGCATGATTCATTTCTTCAAAATAAAAGTCCAAATAAACCCAGTATGAAGATACAGCATCTCCTCATGCAGCGTGTCAGCGGACATCACAGTGCTGCCTGTGCACTAGTTACTGTTGCAGCTAACTGTGTTGGCTGGTTCCGCCTTGTTTCTATTTCAACATGGTTCTTCACATTTCTATACTAAGTTGGGCTCCACTCCTTGCTCATTTTCTTTCTTCTGACGCAAGTGGGATTTCACAGTCAGAGCTGATGCATACAGCACCCGACCTTTACCACGTACATCTCAGGAATCCTTTTTACAGCTTCCTCCCACAGACCACCAGAACAGTTCCCACACACACTTACTACTTACTAAGCTACATTAAAGAAAAAAAAAACAAAAAAACAAATGCACCACCCTCTTTGCTGCTCTACAGCATAACAAGTGCTCAAGCAGATTCACAGGTAGCATCCAAACCACCAACTACTGCTGTTTGTCAGCTCAACACATAACAGAAGATGAGAGCTTTGACTTGTGACACTTCTTACCATAATTAGTCAGAGAGGGCATTTAGCTGAGGGAAATAGGGCAGAGACGAAGAGGTTCTCATGCCTCTGAAACAAAAACAAACAAAGCCCTGCTCCATCAACACAGCTGCTGATAGAGGTTATCTCTGCAGTCACACATGAGCCAACTCACAACAGCGAGCAGAGAGCCATAACGGCCCCGTACAACGGCACAAATCCATGTGGCACAGAGGCAGCAATGATCTGCACGCTGCACTCTGTTGCGTTTCAAATTTAAGGTGAAATGTTCACTTTTCACCTTAAATTTGTGAGAAAATATCAACAACAGTGATGGTGCAGGACCCATTAAAGCGTTAAGTTTGTATCTCACACAGCATGTAACAAAATATCACTACCGATTCCCACTGATAAGGTAACCGTGTTTCTAGTTATTACAATTAAACATGATTATGAGCCCGTTTTAATGTCCACACAAACATGACTGTAATCTTACTTAAGAGGTATCTTGTCTCTGCATTTTGCCATATTCTTCTGTTCCTCAGCCTGTCCGTGTTTGTGTGTGAAGAAAGGAGACACACTTGAAAGTTCCCTATATTCCATCAACCTTTTATCGTGACAATGATGTATTTTTTTTATTTGTAATTAAAAAACAACATATATAATTAAAATAAAGCTCAACATACCAAGACTAATGTACATTTGGTCCTTTTGTTTTTTTTCTTGCACTTAGCAGACAAAGGCTCCTCACTGTCCATTCCCTTTAACTATATCTACAGTATATGTATTCGTTTCTGACTCTAAATCAAGGAGACAAGATTTAGGATTCAGATGAAGTGAATTTTGATTTTTTTATATAAAACTTCTGTGTTAAAGCTACAGAGAGATTTATTATTAAGCTTATATTTACCTCTAAGCTCTTTCGATGACATCATGTCTGAATCACTATACAAATGCATAATGCATCCTATACCTTTCGATGCCCACACAGAATCTGCTCTTTCTGGTGGAAACTGCTGACTGCCCCGAACACAACTGAAATATGGCTTCTGTTAAATATTATATATGAACCTCATAACAAATTTTTATCATATGCTAAACTATTGAATTTTTGGTATGTTTTCGCGATATTGTGTCTAAATGCAGGTATGTGGAAAAAGATTTTCCTGAGTCTCCATCTCTGCCCAATCTGAGTTATGTCTTGCAGAGAAATAGATCATGATGGACCTCAGCTGTGTAGCCCAATAACACAAAATAACAACATAACATTTCATACCTCTTCTATAGAAGGGGGGAGGTATAACTGAGATAAATGCAGCCTGGCCCTCCCTTATTCCATGTTACTTACACAGTACTTTTTTTCATCTTCAGAAGAAAATCCATCAGATGTGAAATTGTGGTAAAATGCACATTTTTTAAAGTGTATTGATTCTACCAGTTAAGGATAACATTAATGATATCTTAAGATTTCTTCAGCAGTTTCTTCCATACTGTAAGTGGCCCATAGCTAGCATCAACAGTGTCCTCCAAGCTAGGTGCAATCTGAACTCACATGTACTGGACATAAATTTATAACAAGTTAGTTTTGTTATCATTACATTTGCTACTGTTACAGATGCTCTGGTGCCTTTATACTCTTTAATTAACTGGCTTCATGCTATATGGAAAATATCTCTTTTGCTGTGTTTAATAGTGAAGCTCAAGTAGCCAGATTTAATGGCAAAAAAACTGTTATTGTACACAATGATGACTGTAATCCACAACAACAGTTTCTCATTGCACATTTTTACTGTGCCGTGCTTAAGATAATATTTATAGTTGTTCAGCTGTCAATTAGACTCATAACACAATATAAAAATGAGTTTGTTACAGCCTGACCGATATATGATTTTTAAGACCACTACCGATAATAATATTTGTCTATTCAATATATATCGATATGTCATTCTGGCTCTAGTGGTTTTTGCCCACAATCCCTGAAATTGAGTTTATCTACTTTCTTGGCATAAAACGAGATGTCCGTTTTCGTCACGATGTCGCGGCTCTTTGCACCACACGGTTCACTGTTGTATTTAGCGTGCTAACAAACATCCTGAAAAATAAAGCCGGCCAGACGTGAAGAAGTCTGGTCATTGTGTCCCACTGATGGCTAAAGCTTAACACTCCTCTAGACCACATAAATGCTGGAAACCATAACGCACATTAACAGCAATAGAAGCCTAAATTCAACTGAACAAAATTCCTTAAAAAAAATCACAAAACTAAATGGATGATGTGAGCTGAAACATTTACATTCTCATTAGTGTTTGCGCTCACCAGAGAAGAACTGGCCAGTGATTGGTCAGAGCGACTTCCTCTTTAGGATGTTATGGAATTTTTGATGGGTACTTTTTAATTTCTTCGCAGGTGAATGTTTGCTAAATGAGATCGTGGGAGAGTCTATCTTAACTGAAAAATAAAAATTACTGCATTATACTTTGAGAGTGTACCGTCACTTGCAGTTAATATTTGTTACCTCAAAGCCATCATCATCTTCACTCCATTCACAAACATTACTGTATGAAATTTCCTGCACTACAGCAGTTTGTTACAGCACATGCAGTAAAAGCAAAACAGTAACCAGCAGGGAAGTGTTTCACAATGCAGAAGGGCACAGCTGAGCTGGGTTATACCACCGATTCATGATATGGGAAAAAAATAAGTGCTTAAATACCAAACAGTACCTGCAGTGTGAAATCCATCAGACAGGCCACAAGTGTTGGCATATGATGGAAATGCCAGATAAGCCCATGTATTTTGCTGTGGGGGTGGCTGTAGTGAAAGGGGATCAGTCCACAGCAGTGTTTAGAGGTTCAAATGCCCCTCTGGGGAGGAAAACGGATCGATCCTTCTTGGCTGAGAGTCAATTCTCTCCCTGCCTTCAGCCAGATATCTCTTCACACTATACTTATGAGCCTCTAAGCCTTCCCTTATACTATATCCAAAGAGCAGTGCTACTTTTGTCACAGACTGGTGCTTTTCACCAGAAACTTTGGTGTTCTTTACCAGCAACTGCACTGAGACGACACCCATGTCCTATGTGTCTTTGAGTGCCAATTAAATACAGATGTTTTTCGGGGCGCTCCCTCCAGAGCCGGGCCCTGCCGCGTCGTTTGCGGTGGCTGTGTTTTCTTGCCATGATGTTCTGATTAGAGGGAGTCATGGAGATAAAACATAGTTGCTGTCTCATTAGTTCAAGTAACTCTGCCTTGTTTATCCACCCACAGGAGCTCCTCCCAAACCCATGGGAGTGAAGGGCAGCCCTGCACACAGCCTGCAGCGACAGGACCCAAACACCATAGCAAGCAGAAGACACCAATCAGCAAAAATTACTCACATGCAAAAACACAAGTATTTATTCAGAAACACACACAGTGGATATCAGGCACACTTAACCCTCTTTCCAAGTCATGGCAAAAAACAAACAAACAGGTAGAGCCTCAGAGGACAAGCTGACTGACTCTGCGACAAAACGGGGTTTCCCCACAGGGACACTCCATAAGCCTGCAACAAAGCAAGTGGCTGAGGGTGACCTACTCAGCTACAGCAAACATCCGATGTGAAATGCATGCATCACAATTCACATTACAAACAAAACAAGCTTGCTGAGGTCCTTCGTGCAAGCAGCGGTGCAACAACATCACAAGAGCCTGGAAGCTAGGCCTCATGGGAGTTCAGATCGATGGCGATGCAGGACAGAGGTGTGCCCGTGTGGAGGGACAGCAATAGTGAGTGCAGAGGAGGACAAAGAGGAGGAGGCAGCGGGTATCCAGCGGGTATCTACTGTCCATCAGCCTCTGCTGTGACAGGTTTATCCCAGCTGAGGGGGGGAAGGTAACACAGCAAACAGCACAACGAGAAGCGATAAACGTCAGGCCTAGCCCCCGTGTCGTGGTAATGGCTGACAAATGACTCACTGCCTCATCTCACAGACACACGTGCAGCTCTGTGTTTTATCAGAGGGGAGAACGTCAACGAGAACAGCAGAAAAGCAGCCAGGCAGCTCTTTGTACTACAACCCACCTGACAGTCATTCAAAAATGGAGTTGTCCTCATATTCAGCATTTCACACAGCAGAGAGGAACACGTATGAACCTTAGAAAAATGCTGACTGACCAAGCCTTACTGACTCTAAGGTGCTTCAAACTAATATTAAATGTAGTCAGGTCATTCAGTGCATAATTTTCCACAACTGCTTTTGCTAGATTGCGAAATACATTTGCTGTTTTTTAGGCACTATATTTTTTTTATTACTGTTTTATTACTATTGCTATTTTTAAAGGGGACAAGCAGACCACAGACCACTGTGACCGCTCGCACATGCCAGTGCATTTATAGCCTGATCTACTTTGAAACTACAGCCAATTGTTGAAAAACACATATGCAGCTATTACTTAATACATCTGCAAACAATTTATCAGTTCCCCGATTTTCAGACTTGGTCTGACCTTTTATGAATTTGAGTTTGCAGTGCAGCTATTTATCAGTGCTGACGATCAAAGCTGACACAGTGCAGACCCGTGGACAGTGAAGTCACCTCCTGTATATCCTGTGACTATCTCCCTGTACCTTGTGATGCTCTGATGTTACATAATACTTTCAAATACAACAAGACCTTAAAAGAGTGAGAAGCTCTGCTCTTCGGGCCTTTTGTTGCAGGCACACTGTCCACTCCTTAGAGCATCTTTACAAAGACGCCACTATAAATGGATAAGAGAATTACAATAAACCACAGCTGACTGTGAAGAATAATTTAGAGATTTCTCCAAGGCTGCTCTTTACAGATGTCTACAACCTCCCCCATATCTTTGCTTCGCACACACTGGTACAGCAGGGCGGGAATCCTCACAAAGAGACAGAGAGGGTTGAGCGCTGGTGGAGAATTACAAAAAACATCTGGTTTTATTTTAAAAGGTAGCAGTCATCTGAGAGAATTACAGCGAACCACACAAAGGCTGTGCCGGCTTGGATTTTACTCTGAAGTGACATGTTGTATCAGGAAAGGAGGGGGTGGGGGTGCTCTACAGAATTTACTGTTAGCGTGTTATGGCCAGAGGCGATCGATCCCTCAATCGAGATAATGTTGGCCTCATGCTGTCTCACAGAACACGCATTAAATGCAAAATTGAGGACAAAGTTTTTGATTGCACACTCGGTAGTTCAAACATAGCGGGATATTGACTGTCTAATAAACTGTGAAGTCAGATTGTTCCATTTTCTGTATATATGTAATGTGTGAAAAGTTAGAGCAACTGAAGCAATGTAGCAGCAGGATAAGAAAATACTTCTCACTGAATTACACGCTACTACTGTAATGCCATTTTCTTTTCACAAATGAGCAACGACACAGAGTGAGGAGGGTTACACTGAGCTGCATCTCAGCAGCATCTCAGCCGCTCAGACATGGTGACCTTTGGCAAGGTCACGGCATCCCAAACAGCTGCATAAATAAAAAAAATTCTACTGCAATATATAACTGCTACACTTTTATCGGCCCTATAGTTCTTGGTCCTCTCGGATCTACCTGTGGCTCGTATGCATGAGTCCCAAAACGATCAGGACTCTCGTTTATTGCCTTGAAATCATCATGGACTTTATCTGCCAGCCGCATTCAAGCTGGTTTGGTCCAGATTAGATAATATGACATCATCTCTTATGAGGACAGCCAAACATTAATAATGTGTACAGTACATTGGACATATTGTTATGCTTAAATTTGTGTCATCTGTGCTTTCCTTTCAACTAATATCTGTGCCATATGTGCACATAAAACCAAAAACTTCTCACCTGTATCTTGTCGAAACTGGTGCATGGACTGCAGGTCGATGATGTAAGGAGAGAGCTGAGCATCCACCTGGCCTAGAACAACACTTCCCCGGGCATCCCCCTTCAGTACATTTTCAATATGGTGGCAAACCGCTGCACTGTAGGGCCTCCAGCGCCCGTGTTCATTCAGCCATTCCCAGACCACCACTCTGGCTAGGTTCTGAGGGGGGTACCCTAGCCCATTCAAGGGTACCAGCAGCCCCGATCCCGGACGAGCCATCTCCTCTGTGGTGTTTGCGCTTCGGCTGCTGGCTACGTACCGTGCTAGAACACCACTGCGACCCTGTCAGTCAGCTGACACACAGGAACATTTTCATCATTGCCAAACAGAAAAAGCTTGAATCAGCGATTAGTGCAGCCGTCCCCAGTTATCTCATGCTGCTTTCAAGCAAAGGGCTCTGCTGGAGACATCATCTACAGGTGCTTTCTGACTTCTGCGTCTTTGATCATCCAAAAAGCAGCCTCTGTCCCCTTGTGTCTTGTTGCCTTTGAAGTGGCAGATGCTGATGGTGATGATGATGATGATGTGATTTGCAGCTGTAGGAGTCTCAGTCCTCCACAGCTAGCCACAGCAACAGATCTGCAGCAGGTAGACAGGAGACACTCTCTAAACAAAAGACAAGGTGCAGAGGCACACTGGCAAACAAAAGATGTGATTTATCCTCTGAGTAAACAGACAGGTATTGTTTCAGAAGAACTCCCACCAATCTAACCTGCCCTGCGCCGGAGCCCGATTGCTGGCCTGTACCTCTTGGCAATGAATTTTGCTTTTTCAAAATGTAGTCAGGAATTTTGTATGGGAGTCTGTTGTTGCAACAAAATAATTACCATCAAGTGTTTGTTTCATCAGAGCACAAAAAGCCAGATGCTATTCTAATTACAGGAGACATAATATCACTGACATTTTTTTTTTTGCATAGGAAGCTGTTTAGATGCAGTCAGTACCATACGAGCGACACTGCCTCTGTTGCTTCATTCTCAGTCTGGATTATTATTATTATTTTTTTTTTTTTGTAGCATGCAAAAGACGCTTGAATTAATAGTGGCGATACAAACCTGTAGGCTGCAGCTGTGCTGCCACACATCTGTCAGGTAGAGGCTGCATTTCACTGGCTCCGGATGAAAATCTGATTATCAAAGGAAAGAAAAACTAAAACAAAAAATGAGGTGAAGCGCACCTTTTCACATTTGTACGTTTCCTTGTCATTGAAACCGAAATCTTCCTCGAAACCCACCTCCAGTAATCCGGTGTTTTTACAGAAAATCAAGACGTCGTTTTATTCCCGTGAATCCGCCACAGTCTACACCAGCTTGTTGGTCCGCTGTGTTAAGTGAATGCATGCCCCAGTTGCACGGTTTTGAGTGCGGAGCAAAGCCGCTGCTGCGCTGCTGTAGACGCTCATTTCTCTCTGACGCCAAACGTACGCGCATCCACACAGTAAACACACCGTACTACTACTAATAATAATGATAATGATAATGATGATAACAGCAAACGTCCAGGCACACCTGTATGTACAGCCGATAAAAATCACTCAAACTGTCAATAAGATAGAAAAATAGAATTACACAACTTCCGGTATCCAGTTTCAAAATAAAACCCCTGCTTCAAACAAGATAGTGAGAATAAAGTGGAGCAGACCAGGTGAATGAGGAACAACCATTCCAAAGCAATATATTCAGACATTACTGTATAATTTCTTATTTATTCATTCAAAAACAGATAGAAACATATTGGAGTGGACAAGTTCCTACCTTAAAGACAAGCATGCCACAGATTTGCAGAGAGAGGACAATCTAAATAGTAAGAGTGTTGAAAAAAAATGATACAGAATTTCGCGGTATTTTTCGTGGTGATATTGTATCAATACAGAGATATATTGGCATCTTGTTAAATAAACTAAAAACTAGAGGGATCATCTCATGCACTACCATCCTGAGATAACGTTTGCCAAGAAAACTTATATTAAATTGGCTCAACTACTACCTCCATCGCCAGTAAAAACAGGGCAGCAGCTACCAAAAAATCTGTGTCTGGTGACTGCACTGAATTTTTTTCACATTCTGTGCAACCGGTCTGCAAACAGTCAGAGTCAGACTTGGACTGACTGCAATCTTTTTTGAAGAATTGCAAATAATTTCTGTCTCATTTTTAAATGCAAACATACGGTATATCATATACCAGATTATATTCCGATTATATTCCAATAGAGGTTGCTGAAGATTGCGATGCCCAAATGTATTAAATATTTTTATATAGTTTATCACAGATTGCATGTAATTGCCAACTTGACTCCATTCAATCGCAGACTGAATCCATCTTATGGCAACATTTATGGCAGGTTTTAGTGTTGGTTTGCTCAACAGTTGCATTTTGCAGCAAAAAGATAAGTGAGGCGACATAACGTTACCTTTTGGATAAACAGATACTGGCAAAATTTAATTTTGAGGACATAATTTGCAGTTAAAAAAGGGGAATAAATCACAAAATATATTATTGCGATACTCATATTGCATATCACAAAATGATAAAAATCACAATAATATGTGTTGGGTGTTTGGAGATCTCCACCTCTATTAAATAGCTACTCAAAATCTTTGTCTGTGAATTTTTACTATTTTGATATTTATTTTGCTTGTTTTTATAAACTGTCAACTTATTTATTCCAGTTTTGTGGCATATTTATTTGATTAAAATATTGATTTGTTTGCTCATTATTCTGTAATGTTTGCTTGTTTTTTTATTGCCATGTGAATAAATTTGATTTGATTTTTGATCAGGGATTTTCTTGCATAGACATTTTTGGCAAACGCCAAAAAGTTTTAGCCCAAACTAAAGGAAAACAGTTTAATAACTAGAATAAAATTTTGATTAATCATCAGAATAACTATTTTTTTCCTGTCTAATTATATACTTGTCTATTTGTTTTTAGTTCATGGTGACACTACATAAAAACAGAATTTTTTTCTTCCAATTTTACATGTGTAATTTCTAAACTTGTAACAAAACATTACAAACACAGATGCAGAAAACACACATGCATAATGCATAAGTAATAAAATCATTCATTTGTTGAGACCAGAGAGGTCATTTATTTAAACAAACAGCTTAAATATGGAGTTAATTTTGTGTCAATATTATTCAAACCAAAAAA
>VOQJ01010337.1:55885-66586 GCA_015052665.1 Apistogramma diplotaenia
GTGGTCATGTGATTTGATAAGAAATTATGCAAAATGTTTTAACGGCCTCTTCCAACATTTCAGCTTGTTCTTACACAGAAGAGTATCAGTGAGAGGACACCCTCCTTCAATCAGATAGGGTCAAAGAGACCAGTCTTGCAGCTCAGAGATTAAAAAAAAATGCTATTAAGGGCATTAATTTCACTTTCCTCCTAATGCTGGCAGTGAATAGCAAAACAAGTAAATAGGTTAATGAGGCAACATTTAATAACTTAACTTACCTGTTTTTCCTCATAGACAATAGCAGCTTAATAAAACTGAAAAGCCACATGGCTGTACTGTATGGGCGTACACCATCTTCAACGTGCACGTGAAGCCAAACTGGCTTCAAACTCTGAAATGGTCTAAAATTAGAATGCTTGGACCGGAGCATGCATGCACTATACTATACTGTAGTACACTTGCGATTTAGTATAGCAGGAATTATGATATATTAATTTCTTTGAGCCATTCACACCGGCCTGCAACCTTCAGTGAAGGGCCCAGGCCAGCTGACTTGATTAATTCAAGCCTGCAAACAAAGCAAAAAGGAGATAGTTGGGGTTTTTTTTTCTTGTTGTGTTTGCTTGCTTTAAGTTTTGCTCCATACTGTACAGTAGCTTCCAGAAACTGTTTGGCTGAGAATGACTGCCTCCTCATTATTTGCCTCCTACTTTTCTCCTAAGAAGCCTGTCACCAACTCTCTGTGCCTCTTGTGACACTTATTCATCTCATCCTCTTACCAGGAATTCAGCTGCTGAAGCAGCAGTGCAGCGTGTTAAGCAACAATCAAAAGAATGACGGGTGCAGTCTGAGGATGTGTTACTCACGTGGTGCTCCTGTAAACATGATGGAGAACAGGTTGATGCCCATAGTGATGGCATAGAAGACAGGCAGGGCTCGCAGGCCATTGGGCACAGGGTTTGCCTGTGGAAATAGATTGTCTCAGTAGCAACATGTGCTGTAATTGTGCTAAAGCACACTTGTAGTCACAGTGACTAAAGCTTGCCTTATTCAGGATGAATTTGCGGACAAACCAGAAGAGAATTCCTGACATGATGCCTGACAGCACAGGCGACAGGAACCAGGAGGCCACTGTGGGCAGCAAAACATTATTTTGAATATATTACTGTTAAAAATGTGCTTTTAGCTCAACTTGCATTTTAAATTTAACAGATATTTGTATTCGAGTGTGAGGGGGGGAAAAAACAACACGTATTTACCAATGCGTAGTAGTTCCATCCATTTGACCCCTTGGTGACCTCTGGCTACCATAGAAAACCCAATTGTTGCTCCAACAATACAGTGGGTTCCAGAAATGGGGAGCTTCAGAAACGATGCTGCCAGCTGCCACACGGCAGAGCCTGGAGAACAAAACAGGAGCGAGGCACGCGCTCACAGTCACTGAAAACACACTCGCCGAAGCTCGTCAGTACATATTTGCACTTGTCATTCAAGAGCATGAAGAAGTCATTACTACCTGAGTACTTACCACACATAGCACTTATTGATCCTGCCATCAAGACATGTTCTGAGCTGTTGTACATCCGGGTATCAATGATCCCCTGCCGGATGGTCTCGCTTACTTTGGCCCCAAGCAGGACCGAACCCAGCGTCTCAAAAATAGTGGCCAGGATGCAGGCCTGCCGCAAAGTGACCACTCCAGAACCCACCGCTGTACCAAATGAGTTGGCCACATCATTGGCCCCCACAGAGAAAGCCAGGATGAAGGCGATGACGAAGCCTAGCACCAGCAGCCACAGGTAGCTCGACATGTCGGACTGAGAGGCCAGAGCCACGGTGGCGGCAGCAGCCAAGGTCGCTACTGTAGTTGCATACATCACTACTTGGAATATATAACTTAAATACTGTAACAATCACTGTTATACCAAAGCCAATTTCCCCCCCTGGTTTGATGGTAACTTATGAGGTAATAGTTTTTTTAAAAAAAATAAATAAAATATTGCCACAACAAAAATAGAAGAGCCCTTTAGTTTAGATCTAAAAGTTCCAGTGGGAAGGAAATTTGAATTAATTGCTAGCTAGGTATGCAGGGTTTGTCTGTAGGCTTTATAGTAAAATGACAAGGTATACAGATGGGAGAGAAATCCATTGTGACACACAGCCTCTGATGATGCACACTGTAAGAACACAGAAACGCACACGTTAGTGGCTGAGCTGAGTTACATATTGACAAGCAGTACTTAACACAGCCAAACAGTATGCACCGCTGTGCTCGATATGCATGATTTACTAGCTACTGGTACAAAAAAGGAACTGTTTTTTTTTTTAATTTTATAAGCAATATAATAATATATTATATTGGTTTTCCCACAGAGTTTATCAATGTGAGCAGGAGAGCTGAGCTAACTATAACACGAGTTAGGCTTTCCTATACTCATGAAGGCACTCTGGGCTGTAGAGCACTCTGTTGAAGCAATTCATATCAAATTATTATGACAATGCAAGCAGCATAAGCGGCACCTTACTGAAAATATACAGCTGTGCACTTTAACTGAAGGCTTCTGTGTTAATCATTATTTGTCGCAGTATTAAAGCAGCAGCTGATTGAATTTTGTTCAACCTTTGGTGAGTAAAGTGTGATTAACAAAATAAAAGAAGCCAGACAGTCTTCTATTTTAATTTCCACATTCAGCAGGTCCACACATGGAGAGTTACATCATTATAGTAGCCTTTCAGATCACACTTGCGCAAACAAATTCTGCTTAAAACTTCAAAAAGAGCTTTGAGAGCTGCAAATAACCTTTTAGTCTGGGAGTTTGTGCACACTCAAGCCCATAGAAAATGCTCTTGAATTTTGCTCTTGCGTAATTCAAACGCTCTAAGAAAAAAAACAAAAGGCAGAGTATGTAAGGTAAGTGACACTTACATGTGTAACCAAAGTTTTGTCCTCTGCGCTGGCTGGGTTTCACTGTCAGGTGATCGGGCTTCCTGAGCAGGTGTTATGCAAAGTGAGAGGATGTCGGAGGAGGTGCCAGTCCAGCGGCCTGCAGTGTTTGAGGCTCCCTTTGGAGGTTGGTTTATATATTGAGCTACTAGTGAGAACCCGCCTTTCCAGAGCAGTCATGGGACACCGGCTGCGCTCGGGCTAATGTTTATCGAGCTTGTTGGTGGGGAAAAAAGTAATTATAGTTGTCTGGTGATTACATTGCTTAATCTTATCCCCAAATGATATTTATCTTAGCGCCGAAGAAAGACAAATGTCTATTGTGTTGCTGAAATAGCCCATCTCTCAGTCTAATTCCAAAAGAAAAGTAAGTGAAATATTTCTGGTGACAGTTTGTTTATGGTTGTTAAGCCTCTGCTGTTTGGATGTAATCATTGTGGTGTTCCCCGAATATTCCCCATTTCTAAGAACAGGGACATTAAAACGTGAAATTGAGTGGTTTGGATATAACAAACGTGATGTTGGTGCCGCCTACTGGTCAAATTGATCAAATTACACCCGCGAAGGTTAAAAGGGGGCCATAAACGTTATATATGGTAATTTAGTACTGAACTGTATAATTTACTCCTGCCGGGAATCTTTGAGCCCTTATTAGCTGTTTTCTTCTCTGACAATATATATTTTTAAACCAGTAGTAAACAGACTAGTAAACTTTAAGCTAGAGAATCACCTGTAGACTCTATACCTCATTAAGGAAGTGTAATTAATGTGAAGCAGGAGCCACAAACTGTGCTGATCATCAACCTGTTATTCATCCATGAAGAGTCCACGTACTGAGAAACTCCAGGAGAGTGTCAGGCTGGCATCATCGTCAGCAGAACACACTCTGCCGAAATGCTACAGTACCTCCAAATCTGCTGATCAGTTCCTCTTTATTACTCATTTAGTAAGTGCTGATTGAATGATGTAATTTGTGACATGTTCACACAAATGCTGCTTTGTGGAATATTGTGACCTTTCCAGTCGATGTGGTAAGTCCAAATTGCCTAAAAAGGACTTTACTGACAGGAAATGGAAAGATAGTGGAAAAGGAAGCATGTGGAGTGCATGCACATGAGCTATAGCATATCGAAAGAATGAATATCATAATAACTAAATGCAGGTGTGGTCAGAGGTTTGCATACATAGGCTTAAAGTCGTGGTAATTTTGGACTTCTAATGATTTCTTTGAACTGTTCTTTTTCCAGAGTGGAATGATTGCACAGTTTACACCTTTAATGACTTTAAAAAAACAAGAAATGGGTGCACAAGTTTGAAATGATTTTGTACTGTACTGTACAGTATATACACAGGCTCAAATATGCATGCCCTCACTTAAATCTTTTAATAAGTGGTACTGAAGGTTCTACATTTCTTCTAACTCGACAAGTCAAAGGCCGGTTAACTTCTCGTTAGTGATCTCGATTGACTACAGCTAGTTTCTGTCAGCACTTAGTGGGCTGACTGAAATTGTACGAACCAAATGATGTCTGGAAAAAGATTTTATAGTCAGACAAGACAAAGATTGAGCTATATGGCCTTAATAAGCCGTGTTTAAAGGAGTAAAGGGGAGGCTTTCAAACCTAAGAACTCTGTACCAGCTGTCAAGCATGGTGATGGTAGCATCATGCTCAGGAACTGTTTTGCTGCCAGTGGTACTGGTACATTGTACAACATGGATGGAATAATGAAGGAGGACTACCTCCAAATTCTTCAACTTCACCTCAAATCAACATCTAGATGGTTTTAACTTGGACACAATTGGTTGTTCCAGCAGGACACATAAAATGGTTTTGGAGTGGATAAAGCAGACTAACATTAAGCTTCTGGAATGGCCTTCCCAAAGCCCCGACATCAGGACTGTGCTTAAAAGCCAAGTCTGTGCCAGGAGACCTACCAGTTTAAATGGACTCTACTTTTTCTGCCAAGAAGAGTGGTCGAATATCCAGCCAGAAGCTTGTTAATGGCTACCAAAAGCATTTGGTTGAGGGGCAACTTGCTAAGGGACATTTAACCAAATATTAGTGGGAATATATGAGCCTGGGAATACTTTTGACCCTGTGTGGACTAAAGAAAATCCTACATTTATTCAAACTTGTGCACACAGTTCTTGTTTTTTAAAAGTCAGTAAATATATCTACTGTATAATCATTTCACCATGAAGAAAAGCAGTTCAACTAAATCACTAAACCTCCAAATTACCATGGACATTCATGCCCATGATGATGGATGATATCTGTGTCTGTGTGTGTGTGTTTCTAGTGTTTAACACTCTGTGGCCTGCACTAACCCAAACACATGCACACACACAGTCATCACACATTACTAAAAGCAAAAAACATGATGAAGAATTACAGCAGCTTTAATCAGCTGCAATCATGGGTGAAAATCTGTTATCAACATGAATGAGTCATTCCTCTGTCTGACTCTTTCTGTGGCTGCTTTACATATAAATGATGCCCTTGTAGCATTGTGCACGATTCAGTTTATAGCAGACGCACTAAATAACAAGATTATTTGCAAGGAATTCAGTTTTGTATCACTTTAGTAACACACATACGATATTGCCTTTTGTGTTTTCTATTTAACACGTGTTTAATATGTATTTATTTAGATGTACTCATTTAAATTTAATATTCACAAAGGTTTATTTTCCAGTAAAGTATTAAAGATCGGATCACATGTAATGCACTGTATAAACAGTGAATTACAAAGCTGTGTCAAAGGGCTTCTTTCATATCACATGCACTTGCTGTTGTGAACGATGCAGCCAGTCAGGGATTATGAGCGTAGGAGCAAATAATCTGCATTTTAACAATTATCCGAGATAACTATCTTGTGCCATTTAAATACAAAGCTTGAAAAAGAACTTTTAAAAAGTGAATCACGCGCAAAGCCACAGCAGAGAGAGACACGGTCTTTCCAGGCAATCAAGTTCTCAGGAGATTAGTGCTTGGAATTGGAATTGTTTGGAAAAAAGAGTCTCATGTTGTTGACAGAGTCCTAACTTTCGAAAAAAAAAAACAGAGAAAGTTAAGGAACTTTCCCAGAAAGGTTAGCCAATCTCCTGTATAGTGAGGCATACTTAATTACTATTGCCTGGACTTAAATGTTGTTTTCTGTGATGTTTGAGGTATTCGGGATTGTAATTACCAGCCCTTGTTGCCTCACACAACAGAATGCATTTGTTTTGCAGCAGCATGAGAAGCTGTTCTCTGGGCATTCTCATGACCAGTTGATCTATATAATTTATATCTGTCAGCCACTTTCAGCTTACTGTAGTTGTGCAGAACTGCAGTGGCTGATAGATGGGACATGTTAATATTTTACTATGTTTGAACGGCGTGTGTCTCATTGGTTTACATACAGGGATTTACTCTTCAGTAACTAAAGAGTATGACTTCACCTGCGACAACGATAATGACTAATGTGGCTGACTAACAGATTCATATTGCAGTGCACCACCCATTATGTATTTTTTTAGAACCATTACTTCCTCCTACAATGTGAAAAATAAATAATGAAAAAGACAGCATATGCGAAGAGGATTATGAATGAGGAGTGATGTTTAGTCGCCTCCTAGTGGTAAACTGGGCAAAGGACTTTCCTCTTCTTTAAAACTTTCAAGCTCCCCTATCAATAAGTTTATCCGCAGAGCTCTGTTTTTACTTATTTGAGTTTTCCAACATGCAACATGAAACCCTTTGTAATTGGCAGTGTCAGCTGTATAAGGTTAACCTCAGGGCCTCCAGGTGGCATCATCAGGTGGTGTCCGCGTTCAGGTTACGCGGGCTGACGAGTTGAAATACCAGTTTGTGTCTTAAGGAGGAAAATTAATAATGAGCAGTTTGGCCACAGTTTGCTGCATGTATGCATGCACGCACTACGTGCACAGTCTGTTAGGTGCAAACTTCATGTCGTTGTTTGGTGGATTTGAACTTTGGTGCAGATGTTTAAAATCAAATCACATTTGCGAGGAGTCGACATATTTAATACTGAGCTTCAGTTGTTTTAAGTAAGAGGATTTCCAGTTTGCTCTTTCACCTCAGCCCTGATTTAGAGCTTTCTTCTCTATATGCTCAGCTTGTCACGAGAGTCAGGTTAATCCCCACTTCTTTTCAACGAGCCCAACACTGTAATTTCAAAGACAGAAGCTTTGGATGATTTTTTTTTTCCCCCCCTTTTGTTATGTTGGCTATTACGTTTAAAATTTGACAAGACAGGGCATGCAAATCAGTAACTGAAGAGCGTGGCTGGTTCTCATGCTCGGGCCTATGTTAACCCAACCCTTTCGTCCCCTTTTCCCTCCCTCCTATCCCTTGCCAAACAGGATCTGTAGGATCTTACACAGTCATTTTCTCAGGAGACAGGAATGTCAGAGCACAAGGCTTTGTGCCTGCTGGAACTTGCTCCCAGCATTCTCTCCAGGTTACAGGAAAAAGTACAGAATGAGTTGCCTGTGCATCCATTTAATTTCCACTCGTGTGTGTGTGTGTGTGTGTGGCATAGTGTAAAATGCAGTGTGAGTGCCGGATGTGTTGCAGACACACACTGACTCATTACTGAAATGAGTTTGTCTGGTACACCACCCTGCCTTATCTTTACAAGGTGTCCTTGGATTCTTTTAGTTTGAAAGGAGTTTTGTTTCATTTTGCAACATGCTTCGTTTCTCTATAATTTTCCGGGGATATTTGTTGTTCAGATTTGACAGTGAACATCAAAAAACAAACACTCAAAAATGATTTATGCGAGATTTATTTTAGGTCTTTTTAATTGTCTGTTTTGTATACAACTTAAAAGCACATTTTACAGCAGATCGTCTAGTCGCTTCGACTGCAAGACACCCAGGGGAATCAGATTATAAATATAATACAATGAAACTGCGGCATTCACACTGCTTTAGAAAAATGACACACTTACAAAAAAGAAATGTAAAGGATTTTTTTTTTTTTTTGGCTGATTTTCATCTATATCATCTGAACTTTTCAAACGTTAACAGCAAGCAGAGGATAGAAATGTAACAAAACAGCAATGCTACATTTGTTTGCGTCGCTGTATTAAGCTTGTAGACACAGAGATCCAAACTCTCAGCACTCCTGAATCTGTAAGCTCGCAGAGCTGTCCACGCAGCGGCAGTGAAATTTTTAAAGTCACAACAAGTCCAGTTTCCACCAGGATCAGATGTTATCTCTGCTTTAATTGACAGACCAGTGGCTGGACGGTAGCACTGAGCCGCTGGTGGGCTCTTTGTGGCACAGATTTGGGCTGTGGCTGTAGGTGGGGGAGTGAGTGACACTTGGACTGCTGGGAGGTGTGGAAGAACAGGAGGAAGACTTGCATTTAATCTGTAGCCACTTGTCTCCCAAAGCCTTGGCGAAGTGGTCGTCGACAGACACGCTGATGGAGAGCTGCTGGGACTGGGCTTTCTGGTAGTTAACACCCAAGCTCCTCTGGAAATGCTCCTCAAGGACATGATCATAATTGCCTTTGGGAACCACTGCAATACAAAAGATGGTTGACAAAACTTTACATACACACCTAAGTGAGTCAGTAAAAGTGTGGGGTTAGATACACTATGATGCATGTGTGATGACTAGGGAGGGAACGTCTGGGAAATGAGCTCATTCCAAGAGAGTGCGAGGCTGACCTGATGAGTCGCTTCTGTGGCCCTCGGATCTTGAGGAGGGGTTTCTTAACGAGGAGGCACAGGTGATCACAGAGGGACGCATCTGGAAATAAAGAAATTTAATTAGAGGAAGAGCATGCAGAAAAGGAAGTGCCTCTGGATTGTAACCCTGGTTTGAGTTTTCCCTTCATTCCATGAACTCTGTATTGCTGTTTGGACTGTTTACTCACTCCTCAACTGCAACAGTTTAAATGGAAAACAACACGATTGGAAAACTGATTAAACTGGTTGGGTTTGCGCGTGAAAGTCAGATCCCTCCCAGTGTGGTGGCATAAACAGGTCAGAAAGAAAGCGGTCTGTTTGGTCTTGTTGATGACATTCCTCCCTCCATTGCTCACATTTTCTTCCCGAATCCGGCTGGATTGCATAGCTCAGGCAAGCTTAGGCCTGCATACACGCTTAGAAGTAGAATGCTTGTACAGCTGGATTCACTGACTACACATAGGAAATGCGCCATTGTGGTTGGTGGCCTCTAGCTACACTGAGGCTATGGGGATGTACAGCACCGCCACAAGTTATGACCACCTAAATTTCTTCGCTCTTTCATGAAATAAAGGAGATTGGCTCGATTGGCTCTGTTGAATTACCTGGATTTGACTCAAAGAGGCACTTTTAGTCTTTTCCTCTGCACTTTCAGTGTCTTTTCTGGGCTTCTTAATGAGGGCAAGAGGTTCATCCATGACTGGTGTGCAGTACATGTGGGTGGGCAGAGGACTGGTGGGGCTGGGTGTTGGACTCAGGGTTTGTGTTGGACTCTGCTGGCTGCTGAATACTGCAGGGGCTGCTCTCTGGGCCAGTCTGCTTCGGCTCATTGCTCGCTCCCGTCTGAAACAATTATTTCAAAGAGGGGTCATGCTCATTGCTGCCTTTGGTTTTAAAACAGAATTTTCATTTAATGAGTCACGCTTGTAAAATTAAGGCATTCATGGGAAAATTAATCAACAGTTTAACCAACCTTTCCTCCAAAGTCAGACCTCTCTCATGGCTTCGCTTGCGTTTGATCGGATACACTGCTTGGGTTCGAGCCCGGTCGTGTGCCATATGTCTGTACCTGTCTTCGCTTCTGAGATGAGGCTGACCTGCAAGAGCAAAATTAAAGTGCAGAATTAGAAGACGCACGCAAGTTTTTAAAGCAACACAATCAAGTCAACGTATCAATGTGGTTCCTTTGCTAATGCTAATCCTCCTTCAGAACAATGACTATATATTGTGACACTTGTGATTGTGCTTAACTGGCAATGGTGTGTAACAGTCAGTAATGAGTAACTGCTTGTTTTGATCCATGACATCAACTTGCACGACTGCTTTTCGTGGGAAAGCTATTTTTTTTTTTGTTGTCACCGTTAATCGTAAACTCCGTTAAGCTGCAGAACTCGAATTACCTGATCGGTGAGGGTTACAACACTCCACAGCTGATTCAATGCTAACGGTAAATGTTGTTTTTCTGCATATTGGCATTCGGCCCGATCACACGCTCACACACTCGAAAGGGCCCAAGCAACTTTTTTTTTTCCCATTCACCTGGAGTGCCAAACATTAAACGGCTCTCAGTGTCTGAGGACCCTGATTTGGGCGGCAACCATTTGCGAAAAGGCCATCAAGGTGAACACGTACACATCCTGGATCTTTGCAATTACACAAGTCGAAACACATCTACATGCAGCTGCTGATGTCAGTGACTTGTTCAGTAAGAGGGGTTTAAAGCATTGCCTACACTGCAGGGTAAGCACACTAAATGGGCTAGAGGTCACAGTGTTTACGATGAACCAAAGCCACATGGGGACTTTTTTTTTTTTTGCCAAATCAGTATGCAGTCACATTCTCACTCCCCAATGTGTAATGCACACAGTCAATACACTAATATTGTTTGAAACTGCAATGGCACTGTTTCACTGCATGCTCATTTAGCACTTGGAAATCCATGCTGATGAGATGGTTCAACTGTATTCAAATCAATGGTGGTTTTGAAAGAAACAATGGGCTCTGCTGCCAAAAACACTCTTTTTAAATCTGTTTTGCATTCTTAGAAAAAAAAAAAAAGCCTTCAGAC
>VOQJ01010337.1:67392-84103 GCA_015052665.1 Apistogramma diplotaenia
TTACCCAAGTATCACAGACTAAATACCACTTAATGAACACAGATGTTGCATATTATAATGAAAAATATACATTAAACACACACACACACACACACACACACACACACACACAATGACACACATATATATTTATATATAAGTAAATGTTATGGCACAACCACAGGAGAGATTTAACTCTGAAGATCAGGTAGCGCAAGTATCCACTGTCATCAAGCAACCTGAGGAAATAAAGAAAAGGCGCAAATCGAACATACCTTCTAAAATGTAGACCTTGAAGCCGCTGCTCATCCGAGTAATGTACTGGAAGTTAGCCACAGCCATCGCTCCTTATCTTTGTTCGGCTGATCCCGAATACCGACGGACACCTTGACTGATGGACTTCACAAGATACAATGAGCCTCAGTTATAGAGTGTATTGGAAAGGTAATGAGATGTTGGGTCTGAGCGCCGTCAGGTGAAGTATCAGGTGAGCGCGGATAGGCCTGTGACTCATTCCTGTGTTCCTATTGGCTGCTGCAAGGGCCAATGAAAAACCTTTAGTCACCCAGTATTGTTATTGAATAGAAGGGAATGTACCTGCACTATTAGGCCCATCTCAAAAGTGGAAAATAGAAGCCGCTAAATGTCATAGTATCACACATTTAATACTGATTAGAGAAGCGTTTGCTTTACTCAGAGCTTTCTCTTATGTAATATGGTTCCGCAGAAAAAAAAATCAATAACTTTCTGTTAGTTCCTTGTAGAGTGCGCCTGTGGGTTTCCCCATACATGGAGTCAGCACCTGTCCCACCCCGCCACCCCCTCCTTCCCTCTTAATCTGCAATCTCACCAAACTGCATTTTTCTGAGTGCTTAGCCCACCGGAGCTCCAGTCATTCCTCTGACCTGCCCATACACGCATGCAGCTGCACTCTGAGCCTGCCTCACCAGTAATCCGAGGGCTTTTTGTTGATGGCCAGACAAAGACTCCTAAGTACTCAAAATGCTGCTGCCATGAGAAAGAAAAAATTCTTGAGAGTGTAATGGGACTCTGGCCACATGTAGAATGTCTCGGAGGCCACTCGCTTAGAAACACTGGTTTTTCTTCTTTAAAAAAAACCCCAAAAAACTTTAGCAATGTATTTATTTTAAAGTCCTATTTTGTGCTGCAACGTTGTTGATGTTTGTTTGTTTGTTGTTTTTTTGTTTGTTTTTTGCTGATATACAGGTTTGTGGCTATTACCCTGACAGCTTGGTGAGATGTATTTAACGTGATGAAGAGGTAATATTATAAAAGTCCTGTGCTAAAATACGCGCGTGAAAAACGTTAGGTTTAATTTCAGCTCAACAGTGCCACCTTACGTCGTACGAAGCAATAGCATGGTCAGGGAGTTTAAACGCTTTCAAATGCGAGGAATCCGGGTATACTGCAAGCCTGCAAGTGGCCAGTCAAGTTATAGAAGTTCACAGACAAATGTCTGCTACCCCAGCAACAACCTGGTTTGTTATTTTATAATAAACATGAATGAAATATTTTACTGTTAGTAATATATTTTGCTTCTTTAAACAGGCTGTGCTGCACACTCTAAACCAGCAGTTAACATATAGTCACCAGGGTAATGTAATACTCACACCACAGTAGCTGCTCAATACGATCTTCTGTGAAGTACACTACTGTGCAAAATCCATGAGTCACCCACTCTTCATTTCTTTATATTTGGCTAGGTGCTGCAATTTATTGAAACATGTGCTGCAAACAGAAATACAGTAGATGAGGCAGAAACAGCTGAAATGGATATGAGCTTTCATTTGAGATTATACGCCACTGTGCAAAAGTCTTGTGCCACCACTCATTTCTTGATACTTTGATAGGAAAATGAGAAACAGGTATTGAAATGTACAAACATAAATGGAAATACAGCATGTAAGGCAAAAACAGTTTGTATTTGCTTTGACTGCCTTTATTCTTTAACATAGCTTGAATTCTTGTCATTTCTTTAAGTAGAATTCGGGAACAGTTCTCCAGGCTACAGTACATAAAGGACATTCAACCCTCCTCTTTGGATGTTGACCGCCTTTTGTTCAGTTCTCTGTCAGGATGACCTCACACTGCTTCAGTAATGTTGAAATCCGGGCTGTTGCCAGTCAGCAGTTTTCCAGATGGTATCGCATGGTTGATCAAATCTGATGTTACTTTTCTGTGTTCATAATTCCATCAAGTTTGACAAGATCTTTAATAGCACTGAGTGAAATGCAGCCCTAAACCATGACAGAGTGTTTTACAGACGGCTGCAGACCCTCACTGTTCCTCTCTCCACACCTTCTGAACATGCTAATAATACCTAATATCCACTACTTGACCAGTTTTCATCAAACTATTTAAGGGCATGTTAACAGTATAAGATAAGATAAGATAAGATAAGATAAGATAAGATAAGATAAGATAAGATAAGATAAGATAAGATAAGATAAGATAAGATAAGATAAGATAAGATAAGATAAGATAAGTTTTGAGCTAGTTCCTCTTTAGGAATCATCATGTTGGTGTGAAAATACAATATGAAAAATACAATATTATGCCTGTCACACCGTGTTCTCTTTGGCATTTTTTATAGATTCAGCTAAGTTGTCTGTTAGTTGTTGACACAACTCTGGCTCATTCCTTGAGTTAGGTACTTTTTTTTGCTTTAAAAAACGAAGTGATTTAAAAAAATAAAAAAGATTTTCCTCTGAAAATGGTTGGATACAAAGACTGGACTGATAATAAGTGAAAAAGGTAGCCAATGTCCAAAGAAAAACATTGAAAGACCTTCAGAAAGTCTGGAAAACTGCTGCTCAAGACTGCTACAAGAAAGTCTGGTGTGATTTTGCCACCTGGTCTGCTGTGCAAAAGTCTTGAGCCACGCCTCTTTTCTTTATATTTAAGCTGTATCCATCCAGTCTCTTCCACTTATCCGGGCCGGGTCACAGTGGCAACAGCCTAAGCAGAGAAGCCCAGATCTCCCTCTCCCCAGCCACCTCCACCAGCTCATCCAGAAGGATCCAAAGACATTCTCAGGTCAGGTGAGAAATATAATCAGTGTGTCCTGGATCTGTCCCAGGGTCACCCAAAAGGCACCCAGGAGGCATCCTGCTTTGAGCCTCTCCCGAACAGCTGCACTCCTCATCTTTAAGGAAGAGGCCAGCCACCCTTCGGAGGAAGCTCATTTCAGCCATTTGTATTCGCAATCTTATTCTTTCGGTCACTACCCAGAGCCCAGGCCATGCGTTGAGGTGAGCCCAACTATATCTAGCCGGTACCGCTCACCCTCACGCACTAGCTCAGGCTCCTTTCCCATCAGAGAGGCTAAATTCCATGTCCCAAAAGCCTACCAGGGCGTCCTCCACCCTTGGCCATTGCCCCGCAGACACTGCACCCGACCACTATGACACCTCCTGCAGGTAGTGGGCCGACAGGAGGGTGGGCCCATGTCATCTCTTCAGATGCTCTCCCTCGTACGCCCTCCCCAGGCCTGGATCCAGAGTGGGGCCCTGGCAACTCTATCCTGGACAGGGTAAACTGTTCCCTTGTTGGCACATCCATAGGAGTCTGCTGAATCATCCTTTGTCTGGGCCCTTAATTCTATATTTTATATTTTAATTCTAATTTTCTTTCTCACTGGGGAGACCTTCAACAATACCAGCTTGAATAAAAACAACAATCAATAAATATCAAGAGTATATTCCTTTATCTCAACAGTGTCAAAGTTACAAATATATGCCATTATTTAAATAGTGAAGAGGACCTTCATTACAAAATAATTAGTAGCAACTCAATTCCTTCAAAATAGTTGTAATATGATCAAAGGGACCAAACCCAGAAAGAACAAATATCTCATACTGATGCTTTTAAAGGAATATTTAATTTCCTTCGCCCTGGAACAAAAACATTTAAAATGCATTATGATGGCAAATATAGTCTGGTTGACTAAAGGTACCAGAAAAACTGCATAAAGTGTCTGTTTATTCATAGGTCATACAAATTTCCATCAGTTAGGCACAATCAATAATCAAGCGTGTGTGTGTATTAGTGGCTGTCTGACTGGTCCATTGCTGTGCATGCCTTCATTAGTGGTCAGAATACTGACAGGAAAATGGGTTTGTAGTCTCTTTAGTGACCTAAAGTAATTGAGCTCCTTTAATAAAATCACACAAATTCAAATGCAGTAAACCTAAAAACCATCTAGTTAAACTACTAATTTATTAACAGTCTCACTAATGTCAACGAGAAAGAGAAGAACTAAATAAGGACATTTTTAAAATTCATTTATTAGCAAAGAATAGGCTATTTATTATCTCTAAAATGCATTAATGATTTAGATAAGAAATGCACCCGGCACTATCGACCTGTATCTGTGTCCATTATCCACATGCTGTAGTTTCCACCATACGGTGCAGTTTCCATAGAGCAGCCTAGATTTCTCAGGGGGGTCGGCTCTGGGTATCACTAACAGACGGCGCATCCCTCACTGTTTGTATTGACTCCGTTGAAAATCAAAAGTAACACCCTGTTCCAGCAGCTTGAAAACCGCGCAGTGAATGTGCCGCTGCTGCTTCACTGGAGCCAGCAGGATGTCCAAATGAAATCAACACCCAGAAGTATTGGAGTCAACAGCAGGATCATGGCCAACGGAGAGCGACGCCCCTGCTACTCTGCTCTCATCAGCACCACCCTGATACCCCATCATGGAGCTTGTCAAGTTGCAAGAATACTAACAAGAACAATGGCGGAAGTTCAGTGTAGATTATAAGACTCAACAAAACAATAACTCTATAATTGTTTGATTTCAGCAATGTCTATTATTTCCAGTTGCCCCCCCCCTTTCTTTAATTTAATTATCAATTATCTCCAAATTCTGGTGCTGGATCCGTCTAGCAACATCCTTCTTGAAACGCATCGAAGCTTTATTTTTTAAGAACTTCCGGAAGCGTGGTTAGGACGCTGCAGCAGCTTGACGATCGTGCAGCCTCCCTCTTAGGCTCTTCTCTCCCTCAGGATGACTGGGAGTGACGCAGGGCATACGGAAAAAACTGGGGCTCGAGGAGAAGGACGGTGCTGATGCATAAGGGCTGTAGCTTTATTTATTGCAAGTCTCATGCCTGACGAACCTGCCTGCACAGGGGATATGAGAGTCGGCTGTATTCAAGCTTTTCTGTGACAACAGTTAATCGCGAGGAATCATCAAGTCATCCTTGGGGCAGATCAGTTAGGATACACTCCCAGGTAGGCTTCATCATGCCTGGTTATGGCTGATACTACAAACTGAAGAAGTGCTTGCTTTAGTCAAATCGGTGGCTTCTTAGAAAAAGGATGCAAACGTGATTATTTTTATTTGAGTCAGTCGTTATAGGGAGACTAAGAATTGATTTGCACAATTTGCTGAGGTTGAAGGAAGGCTGATGTCTTCCTTCAACCTCAGCAAATTCTTTAAGCTACACTGTCACGATTCCTTGCCACTATTTTGTCATTTATATTCTATATTGACACAGGGCTTATTTCTCTTTAGGTAACATCGATTCCTGTTTCTGCACTTGGGAAAGTAGCCTAGTCATTCATTTTTCCTTGTTGAACGCCGAGTTGTAAGTCGCATTCAGTGTATTTGGACCGCTCCTCTGTCATTTCAACAAATCTCCACCATGAACTACCTGCGTCGACGACTCTCGGACAGCAATTTCATGTCCAACCTACCCAATGGTTACATGACCGACCTCCAACGCCCCGATCCGCCGCAGCAAAGCCCCGCAGTGTCGCCCGGGCCGTCGGAGAGGCGCCAGTCCACCAGCCAGCAGCAGCCGCAGCAGCAGCAGCAGCAGCAGCAGTCTGGAAGTGGAGGCTCCGGCTTCTTCTCATCCATTTCCAACGCTGTCAAACAAACCACAGCTGCTGCGGCTGCGACCTTATCGGAGGCAGCGGACCGGGCAGGAGTCTCCAGCAGTGCCAAGATCCTCCTGGTCATCGACGACCAGCAGACTGACTGGTAAGAGCGGTGCGCATTGGCAGCACGCTGCCTCGTCTAGACAGAGAAGTGTGCCATACCGTGGGCTGCAGTGGCCTAAGCTCTGGAAGGTCATATGATTCATCGGGTGTTGAGAGGTATCCCTTTATCACGTGAAACCGCCGGTGGGACGCTCGCCCAGATCAGAAGCACCTTGCAGATGTGTTTGTGCGCCGGCAGTGCCATGGCAAAGGCGGAGTAAACTGAAGGCAGAGAAGCCATTTTCATTTGACGATCAGCTTTTTCCTGTGATCAGTTCGTGCTGCATTCTGCTGTTAAATTGCCTAAAATTATGCAAGTGCACCGTGTGTGTGTTCATGCCACCATGAATATGTAGATAATCCATTTTCAAATGAAGCTTATGTAAATGCACAAGAAAAACGACTTCACCAGACAGTCGAGCCTCTTCGCGCACATTATGCGATATGATCAGAGGCTTTTGCACAAGTCGTTAAAACGTTGCACTCCTAGGTGATAACAAAGTAAGAAATGATGATCAAATCAAAACTCTTAAGACAGGGTTGAAGCGACACCATTGTTGTTTTCCATTGATGTCATTAGGTTATTTTGTGCATTTGACAAATTTTCAGTGACCATGAATGTTCTCAGTTTCAAAATGTGGAGAAATGCTGGCAATTTTTTAAAAAATATATGCAAATTTAAATAAATAAATAAAAATCACATTAATGTATGTTTTTGGATACAAAAAATTAACTTCTTGTTTTAAATTCAGGGTGAAGGTCTTCAGAGGAAGAAAGATCCATGGGGAATTTGACATCAAGGTAGAACAGGTATGTAT
Organism: Apistogramma diplotaenia; assembly: GCA_015052665.1. NCBI lineage: Eukaryota > Metazoa > Chordata > Actinopteri > Cichliformes > Cichlidae > Apistogramma > Apistogramma diplotaenia. The sequence goes on from VOQJ01010337.1 coordinate 74,205, forward strand.
GTAGCTATTTACTTGTGAAATAAAGACAAGAAATCAGGACTCCAGTATTCCCTGTGGTCGGTCTTGACGTCTGATTAATAGAAAAATATTTTCTGCTGTTTAAAAGGTGGTTCTAAGTGTGATGCAAACTTGTGTCTAATCCCATAAACAGACTCTGTCGCCTAATCGCAGAGCAAAAACCTATTTGGTAAATTTGTGGGTAGAAGTCAGTGTCAGTGGCCATTTCTGATGTAATCCACTCAGTGACATTTTAAGAGAAGAGAAGCCCATAAACATTTTAAAATCCTCGTTGCCGCAGGCATTTGCCTCTCCTCCTATTTTTGTCTCTACCTCATTTCGCACTGCCATTTCTCTCTCATGTGGCCTCTTAAGAGGAAGAGCGCATTTCAGACAAAGCCTGATATTACAAAATAATATTATAATTGCCACTTGTTCCACTTGACCACCTGCTATGATCATCATCGCTATGATTTTTGAAGTGTTTATTAGGGATTGACCTTGACACTGTCCTTTCAGGCAGAGTTCTCTGAAATCAACCTGGTGGCCAATGCCACAGGCACCTACAATGTGAACATTGATGCAATTAGGAGCGGCCATAAAGTTACTAAGTAAGTTCTCTGCAAAATAATTTCTTGCTTGGAAAAAAAAACTGCAGCGCCGTTACAAATATGAGTGTCTGGCTGAACATCCACTGCACCCTGACTGCAATAAATCACAGCTGACTTGTTGTTTTTTGCAGTGCAGTTAAATATTTTTTGCTCATGTCCCCTGAACCAGATCCTTTAAGCCAGACTTTGTGCTGATCAGACAGCATGCTTTCAGCATGGACAAGAATGGAGACCACCGGAACATAGTGATTGGACTGCAGTATGCTGGATTGCCAAGCGTGAACTCTTTGCACTCTCTTTACAATTTCTGTGACAAGCCGTGGGTGGTAAGTAGCATTTAAGTAAGGTATTCATTTCCAGCCAACTCACACTGACTTCAGTGACACAGATATACTATGCAGCAGCATCTTTCTGTATGTTTCAGTTTGCTCAGATGTCCAGACTCCACAAGCAGCTGGGCTCAGAAGAGTTCCCTCTTATCGAGCAGGTTTACTATCCAAACCACAAGGAAATGGTGAGTTTTGCCCTCTTTCCCTTCCTCCTCTTCCTTTTCACTTGTTTTGATGGGTGTTCTCGTCAAACAACCATTCAAGGCAAGACACACACACACATTTACATATACACATACTGTACATAAAAATCCCGCTGAACACGTCACATGTCAGGGATGTAATTCACCTCCATGTCAATATTCAATCTTACATAGCAGCTGAGACCACTCAAATTTTCTGAGCATTGAGCATTCTGGGTTTTTTTTCCTTTTTTGTAACTGGTAGAAGATGAGTGTTTGATTTTTGGAGTGCCAAGTCAGTGTCACTGCAGTTAAACTGAGATGGGTTGCTGCAGAGCAGCCATTTCCATCCCTGCTGTCACAGCCTGACAGCACTGTGCCGGCTTTCAAGCCATCAATACCAATCATAATATTTGCATGGATAACGGAGGGCTGCCCCGTGGCCCCGCTGTTTGATCGAAACTGATTAAATAATTGGTCTTTTAATCACTAGAATACTGTGGGGAAGTTCATTTATAAAAAAAAAAATCTGAGTATGTGGTAATGCTCTTCTTGCAGATTACCTCCCCCCGATTTCCTGTGGTGGTAAAGATGGGCCACGCTCACTCGGGGATGGGAAAGGTGACGGTGGAGTTGTCAAGCAGTTTCTCAATTCTATATGAGCACCATTATTTGTCATCATATTTATATTTTCACTCTTGCTACTATAGGTGAAAGTGGACAATCAGTATGATTTTCAAGATATTGCTAGTGTTGTGGCACTGACCAAGACTTATGCCACATCAGAGCCATTTATTGATGCAAAGTATGACGTGCGCATTCAGAAGATTGGTAACAATTACAAGGCTTACATGTGAGTGAAGCTAGCATTCAGCATTTCTCGCTTCCAAGAATGAAAATTTAAAAAAAGTGAAAAATGATAAAGATCTTTATTCTAATTAACAGGAGGACATCTATTTCTGGCAACTGGAAAACTAATACTGGCTCATCTATGCTTGAGCAGGTGGCCATGTCAGACAAGTAAGAGCACATAATTGATAATTAAATAAAACTGTAACTCAAATAACACCTCACTGTACTTTAATAGCCTTGATTATGCCTGACATTCTGTCACTGCAGGTACAGAATGTGGGTGGATTCTTGTTCAGACATCTTTGGAGGGTTGGACATCTGCGCCGTAGAGGCGCTACATGGTAAAGATGGCAAGGACTACATTATAGAGGTACTAAAAGACAGTATAATGATGTCAATACTTTTCTGCGGTCTTAAGGGGAGTCCACTAATTGCATCAAGTTGTGGTGTTTTAAAGGTTGATGACTGTTCGATGCCACTGATTGGGGACCAGCAGGATGAAGATCGTGTTCATATCGCAGAACTAGTGGTTTCCCAAATGAACCAGACTGTTCCACGCACTTCAAGCTCTTCCACAGTCCGTGCAGGACAGCCAGCACAGGTGCTCAGACAACAGGCGTGCTCCAGCATACTCTGACCTTTGCTCATCTTCTCCAGTTTTATTAGTAACATACTGTATACCCAGGCAGAACGGTGGTTAGCCTAACCTAGTTTCTTTCAGTCCAAAGACATGCAGTTAGTGGGGTTAGGTTAATTGGTGATTCTAAATAGCCTATTGGTGTGGATGTGAGTGTGAGTGGTCGTCTGTCTATCTGTGTTAGCCCTGCGACAGGCTGGTGACCTGTACAGGGTGAACCCTGCCTTTTGCCCTGTTACAGTTGGGATAGACTCCAGCCCCTCACTAACAGGATAAGAGGATGTGAATGGATGGATACTATAAGTATATTAGTGGGCATAACATTTTAAAGAAACAATAAAACCAAGACTTTAAATACCAACCAGTGAACTTCAAGTCAGCAGAATCCACAACGTTTTTTTTTTTTTTAAAGAAATGCCATGTTTATAAGTTATATAATCAAATTAACGTAAGAAAAGTAGTGGGCCAAGCATGGATCCCCTGGGGAACTCCAAATCTGAGCTGGTCACATTAGAGACACCATGAGATAACCTGAAACGGACCACAAGAACCAGGCATCATTAGAACTTCAAAAATGTTATGAATGTGGATCATGTTGTGGGAGAACATTTTTCTGAAGAATGTAAAATATTTTTGAATATAATTTTCTACGATTAGCCATCTGATGAATGCCATTTTTGCTTTGTATTTTTTTACCCCTTTAACTTGTAGAAAGCAGCATCTCCTCAGCCAGTCTCGCAGCCAAAAGTCCCCCAGTCTCAACAACGTCCATCACCACAGGGTATCTATCTATCTATCTATCTATCTATCTATCTATCTATCTATCTATCTATCTATCTATCTATCTATCTATCTATCTATCTATCTATCTATCTATCTATCTATCTATCTATCTATCTATCTATCTATCGTGATTCTGCTTTGTTCGCTTATCTCTCATAGGTGGACCTCAGCAAAGCCCCCCATCTCAGCAGCGTCCACAGCCTCAAGGTCAACCTCCTTCACAGACCCAGCAATCTGCTGCCAGCCCTGCCACTGGTGACCCCAGTAGCCAGGCTAAGGCAAGCCAAGGGCCTGCAACTCAAGGCCAGAGACCTACGTCTGGTCAGGGCTCTCCTCAGCGAAGCCAAGGTGGATCGCCTCAAGCTCAGAGGCAGCAGTCTGTAACGCAGCAGCAGAAACCCTCTGCAGGCCAAAAACCGCCTGGTCAACCACAGCAGCAGAGGCCTCCCCAGCCCCCTAGGCAGCAGTCACAGGGTGGGACACAACAGAGGGCTCCTGGCCAGCAAGGTCGTCCTGGAGCACCCACCACCCAGCAGCCACGCCCTGCTGCTCCAGGCCAGGGGGGCCCAGGAGGACGACCCCCTCTGCAACAAAAGCCTCAGCCTCCACAAAAGCCTAGTCAGGATAACCCAGCTATGGGAGGCTCTCCACAACTAAAGTAAGTAGTTGTGAATGATAAATGGGATCAGTTTCATCTCATCTTTCAAGCAGTAGATCCCTTTTGCCTGCACTGTGACATGCATGCCACATGGGAAGTCTATTTAATGACAAATAAGCCACCTGAATGTGCATGGTTTATGGATTCTTACATTTTCAGTCCTTCAGCAGCACGTTCATATAACATAACATTTCAAAGTCTCTGGAGAGTGTGTGATACATTATAACAAGTGGAAGCCATAATGAAAATAACACATTCAGACATTCAGCTTTAAATCAATAGTCAGGGATGGACAGAACTTAACACAAAAACAGATATACCAAAATAAATTTTATTTAATATAAAGTGTTGGGACCTGGTGAACTAATTAGTACAAACATATGTAACTTTTTAACTTTGCATAACTAGCTTGTGCTCATATAACTTAGAAAACACAAGCAAACAAGCTGTCAGTGCCTATAGCTTAAGACGTTTTCACTGAACCTTCAGAGAGAAAGGATTTCATATTTAACATAGCTGTGGACCTAAAAGCATCAGCTGGGACGGGTGAGGCTAACTTGTCCCGCATGGCGGTCGGGAACAAGAGTTTTCGGACATGAGCAAAACATTTATCACTGTTTGATAGCATAGTCAAGTCAAAAGCACAAGTTGTTCCATTTAAGCTCAGTGTGAGATTCTGCTGCCGCTTAGCTGTTCTCCTCCGCTCGCTGTTTCACCGTGAGTTCACGTCTCCTCTGTTCTTTCTTTGCTCCACTGAGTGAAACAGACACATGCGCAATGAAGGAAAGAAGATGCAAGTGGAGATAACTTTGCTAGAGTTGCTGTCACTCTAAGTGTAATAAGAACTTCCACCAAGCATCGTCCAATGTGCTTCAGACAGTGTGGATTTTTTGATGACTTTATTTTTCTCCCCTCTGACCCACCTGATCAGCAAGGGATAAGTGTCAGGGAATTTTTTTAATATATTTGAAAGATTTATTAAGACATAATCCACAACTGTTATCTTACTACTCCTGTCCTTACACATAAAAAACCCCACACAGATCCAAAGTGTTAGCCGAACTTAAAAATAACAAATCAAAAGAACCAGACACATGTAATGACTTGTTCCTATTTTGCCTTCAGATGTTCTGCCAATATTTACTTACATATACACTAAGCTAAATCATTCATGCCGTCATGTGAACAAGGTTAACCATGATTCAGTGGTCTCTACCCGCTAGAGCTTAAGCTACTTCTTGTTCCAGCTGAAAGTAGAAGAGCACTCTGCAGTGTGTCTCTCGCTTTGCTCTTATAAGCAACACAGTGAGTCTGCGCAGAAGTGGTGGCAGCTGCACCTATGTAGCGCTAATGTTCCATCTGTGCCACACAGTATGCATCATTTTGGGTCGATGGTGCTGTGTTAACAGAATGCAACCTAAACAATTCACAAAATCAGGATTACATAATCCTGATTTTCAATTTAGTCTGAGTTTCTTTGTGCTCTCTTGACAATGAGACATAAACACTCTTATCGTCAATCGCACACAAAAACACGCATAACTTTGCTTTCTGGAAAAGTCATTCACTATTCATATCATATTCAAAGCTAGCTTGAAATGATAAGGTAATACTGAATGACCCTATGAATCCAATACGCTTCATCATTATTTACTGAGACTTTTCTCTCCTGTCTCTTTCTCTTCCTGTCTTGCCTTGCGCCAGTCTTTTCATTCCATGGGTTTGCTGCATGACTTTAATAGCCTCTCCTTCTCCTTTATTGCCATTTCCTCTCTTTATAGCAAGTCCCAGTCTCTTACCAATACCTTCAACATTCCAGAAACCCCAGCGCCACGAGCCAGCCTTAGCCAGGACGAAGTGAAGGCTGAAACCATACGCAATCTACGCAAATCTTTTGCCAGTCTCTTCTCAGACTGAGATGGCATAAGCCCCTCCTCCCTCTCCTCCTGAAAGAAAAAGGGACAGGCAAACCGAAGGACAGACCCCTTCTTCCCCCACCGAACAAGGACCAACTGGATGCCATCTTCAATTCATGTACACTGAGCCTGATAAGAAAACGTACACACTTGATAGCCACTGCCTAGATGGTTACACTCTTTTAAAATGAACAAAACGTAGAATGCAGTTAGGCACTGATGTCTTAAACATTCCCTGCCTTGCCTCAAGCTTAAGCGATCATACTCAAACTGTTTGTACACCACACAAAAGCCTGTATATGCATGAATACAAAACAAAATGATATTGCTCTCACCTGTTTGTTTGTGCTGTAAATTCCTCGTGGCAGTTAAGTTCAAGTAAATTGAGGGACTGTATGAAAGTTATAGGGAAAGGGAGGATTGCCAAATCTAATATGGTATTTTATAAATTAAAAAAATTCCAAGGCCCTTCCTAGTTTTGCCATCCCCTGTTGTCTAAAGGTCGAAGAAAATTTAAAAAGCCACCCCATGCTCTCCCAAGAAAGGCTATCCAACTCTTCTGCTCCTTGCAAATTGAAAACCAACATCCTCCCTTCCTTCCTTCCTGCTTCCCTAATAGTTTTTATTACAGTGCCCAATTGACTACAGCTGCACAAAAAAAAGGATGTCCAGTGTTTGCAAATGCTAGATCTGTTCAAGCTGTTGATCGCTCATGGTGATGTCTTAGCTGCATGTCAACAGGAGGCAATGGTCGCACTTCCCAACCCCTGACTTTGGCGCTTGTAACTGTGTCGTCACATGTAGTTAAATTAGCTAGTAATAGAGTAGTTGATGTCGTGAGTATGTCGTGGCTCCCGATTTTCTTTTTTTTCTTTTTTTTTTGCAGAAGAACAAAATCCCAGCAGCTCTCTAACTTGAAAGCATGCCTTACACAGACAAGAGTGTCAAATCAAATGGAGCTGTCTCAGGGATGTCCAGTTGATTGTGACACTTGTGTGTGGGTGAGGGTCTTCCATTGCAGTCTTATAGAGGTTGTTTACAAAAAATATGAAGGAAAAGCATGCATTTTAATGAGCTAGAATGTTTTATTATTTCAAACACATTTGCACACAGAGCATATATATATATCAGAATTATACTTGAATACAATGGTTTTCAGGTTTATTCATCTGCCACTTGACAAAGCAGGCTTCCTGCTTTGGGGTGCTGCTGTGCCTGTAACAGGTGTGGCACAGTGGGATCCACCATAGACAGGGTTGGCAACTGTTCAGGTACAGTTATTGAAAAAAAAATCCTTAGAAACAGTTTCTTTACAGAGTTCCTTGATTTTGAAAGCAAGGAGATGAGAAAAAACTGTTATAACCAGCTACGGAGTTTAGTGGATGTACAATAGGTTTTTAGATAGGGTTTTACCAGTAGGTCAGTGCAAGATGCACTCCAAAGCACACTCAGCCAAGGAATGTTACGTTTATGAAATTCATTTGTGCAACAAAGGAAGGAAAACAGTGAAAGGGTATAGCAATGCCAACTGTACGATGCTTCTCTGCAGTTGATTTCACATTTCTGCCACGCATCGTTTGCACTGACAAAGCTTTCTTTGATCACTACTCTGAAAATACAAGCTGTTACTGAAGAATGTTTTCTGTTCTCCAGGCACTATAAATGTCTTCCACGAGGAGTGCTATAGATTCAGATAGTGATGCGGTATGGCAATATCCTGCTTATAGAGAAGACCCTTCTTTCAGAGAAGTATAATTGAGTCCTGGTTCCCCCTGCAGATTCTCCATGTTGCCTGTGTTATTCTGTTCATGTAGCCACAGTGACCCCTTGTGCTCAATGGTGCATAAATGTGTGAATGTTGTTTTTGTAACCTGGTCAAAACCAAATAGATGTTGTGCAGAGCTCTGAGAGATGCAGATTGCCACTTTCCTCCCCTGCTGCTATTTGTGCTTGTTGATATTCTGTGTGTCTCCAAACTTTAAATTTGAAAATTATTTTTTGTATATGCACAATTTTATCCTGAAGAGCACCACTGTGCGTGGCTTGTTATGTTATGCATAAGTAGTTGAGGGGCATCATTTTACAGTTACTCAGTGTCAGTATGTAACTGTCAGATTAATAATGGCACAACCTACTGCAAAGAGAATAAGTAAGAGAGTAGTCATATTTACACTGAGTGTGTAATTAATGAAAATGAGCCATTATTTAGCACTAGTGGTTATCTTTAAAACACACACACACACTCAGAGGCCTTGTGGCCAAATTGAGACGCACCATTTTCCATAGCACCTCCAGAGCCTGACAGGATGAGCTGTTGGCAATGCAAAGCAGTCATTTTGTAGTTATGTTTTTGATATTTTCTTTTAAAGGGTTTACATTATTTATGGTGGATATATCTGACTGTGAATGTACATTGTTTCCTTTCTTATGGCTCGTTTTATTGTTTTCTAATTGCACCGTATAATCATCGTGTAAAGTTCAGATCCTTACCAATTTGAGTGAAACTGATTGTCAGTTGATGCCTGCCAGATTTCAAAATGTACATCGTAGATGTAAGTGCAAAAATCAAAAAGCTGAGGTTTTTGTTAATCAAAAATAAGATATTGCATAATGTAAATCATGGTGGATTATTGAAGTAAATGTAATAATAAAAAAAGAATTGATGTTATATGCAATGTAGCTATATTATGTGAAAATGAGTATGTTATTACAACATGCACATGTCTAAATAAAGCCTATGACAAATAACGACTCTTTTATTTGAGTCATGCGCAGGTTATAGTTCACCAGATTAAAACGTGTTAACAAAAGCGCTGAATAACTGGAACAATAGCTATAATACTAAATGATTAATGTTGAATTGTTGAAAAGTAACATTTGAGTCATTCGTATTCTAATTTCAGTGAATCTTGTCTGTCCTTCATGGAGACGGACCTGACTGCTTCTTCACATGTTTCTTTCATTTTTGTCCATGATTAAGGCTCTTAATCTGAAGGAGTCCAGAGTCAATTACAGCTGGCTTCCTTAAGTTAAAGTTTGGCTTCACAGGACATCTGCATACCAACAGTATCACATCTAGTCTGAACAGTGTTCCAGTAGTTCTTTAGATGTGAGCAGTCCCATGTGCTCAAAGTTCTTTTGAACTTTTCCATCACGTGTCTGCGATGCCAGGGGTTAAATGAATCAGCCGTTCTGGGGTGAAATAAGCTTTTATTAATCATTTCAACATTTTATGGTAATGGACTAGTTCTTATATAGCACTTTTCTGCTGTAGCTGAGCACTCAAAGGGCTTTATACAACACTTTTGCATTTACCCATTCACACAAGCATTTCCTTCTACAGCTGAGTGCTTACTACCTAACATTCACACACCCTTTTATGAATGTCGTCTATTTGACAGTACTTTTGATATAAACCACACTAATGTGGCCACAAGGTGGTGTGGGCCGACAGTCCCACTTCTATAAAAGCACAGCATTCAGCACATAACTATCTTCTGTATTACTTTACAACGCGTCATATCTATTTGGCAAATGTAAGTGACCTACAACAGAGTGTGTGCATTCCTTTTTGAGTGAAGCACGGGTTTTTATCATTCAAATTTGAAGTATATCCTTTTCAAGCAAGCAAAAGCATCCTGAGTACTGCAGTACTTTTATTTATCCAGTTTTGCCTACTTAGTCATTGTAACATTATAACAGCTACCGTGATGGTAATACTACAGAAAAAAAATATTTGTGCTTTTTCTGCTATTATTGCAAAAATCTGTGAAGGTTCATTTTTATTCTGAGAGCTTTAAGTCACATTCACACAGAAAACAAAAATCAAAGCCTGCACGCTACGAAACTAAACCGCCGTCGTTTCTTTTTCCTGTTCATGGAATTTGAGTAAAAAACACATGTATTGTGTTCCCTTTTTTTTTTTTTTTTGGAT
>VOQJ01010338.1:5250-16791 GCA_015052665.1 Apistogramma diplotaenia
TGTAAATATGACCACGACACGCGCAGTTCATCAATCGCTCATCCTTTCAGTGGTTGATGAGCAGAACCGGCACACGCAGGTCCAGAGGATGTCGTCTTCATCCTCCATCAAAAGAGAAAACAGCGAGGAGCTGAAGGATGCCGAGCCACGTAAGTTTGGACACAGGAGGGATGCGAGGAGAAGGGACGTGTTAGTTAACACTTCATACATTTGAAAAGCTGAAAAGCTTTGAAGTTTAGTCATTTCGTGAAACAAAATCTGACTCTTAACTGTCTCGGTCTGTCCAGGTCAGGGAGGTTTGAGTCCAACATCTCCCATCGTCCTGGAGAAGCCAGAGAGCCTGAACACGGTCACCTTCAGCGAGGACTCTGTGTACGTCTGCACAGTAACACAAACACAGTGCAAGCAGGAATGAACTCACACACACTCACACACACACACACACACACACACAGGCAAGCATTAAAATGTCTACATGCTTTGTGTCTGCAGGCAGTGCTCAGAGAAGTGCGTGATGAACAACTACTTTGGTATCGGCCTGGACGCCAAAATCTCCCTTGAGTTCAACAACAAGAGAGACGAGCACCCGAAGAAGTGCAGGTAAACACACACACACGCACACACACACACAAACCTGATTATAAGGTGTTCACAGAGCCGTCCTCACCTGCAGTTATATTCTTTATTAGTTTAATGAACTTTTATGTCACATACACTCTTTGCAACCTAGTGATCCACGATTCTCAGCAGTACTTGGTAAAAAGTAAAGGGACTGGTTCTTATATATACTCTGCTTTGAGCACACAAAGCACTTTCTATCTAACATCCAGCGGATGCATCACAGAGCAACTTGGGGGTTCAGTATCTTGCCCAAAGATACTTTACAGACTGGAGCAGCCAGAGATCAAACCACCAACCTGCCAATTAGCAGATGACCTACAGTACTCTCCCTCTTGAGCTGCAGCCACCCCTAATAATTAGTAGGGCAATAATGCCTACTAATGGTAGAAGCAAAAAAATTGCTGCTTAAATCAGTTCAGGTTGGGATTTTATGTTATTTATTCATATAATTTGTCAAGTGACAAATTAGTTGACGCAGTAATATTTATAAGTAGCTGATGGATAAACGTGGTGAACAAGAACTGTGTTCAGTCCTGACTGGTTTCGTTCTCCCTCTGCAGCAGTCGCACCAAGAACATGATGTGGTACGGAGTCCTGGGGACCAAAGAGCTGGTCCAGAAAACGTACAAGAACCTGGAGCAGAGAGTTCAGCTGGAGGTAACACACACACACACACACACACACTTACCAGGTTCTGCTTTGAGAAACAAACAGCTATGAGCTGTTTTCCTCAAACCTGCCGTGTAAGCTTCCCCTCTCCCCTCTCCGCAGTGTGACGGGGTTCCCATGTCTCTGCCGAGTCTGCAGGGCTTGGCTGTACTCAACATTCCCAGCTATGCCGGCGGCATCAACTTCTGGGGAGGCACCAAGGAGGATAATGTGAGTGTTTTGCAATGGGGCCTTCAAAACAGAGTCACAATTTTTAAAAGAAAGTTTGTCAAGAAGTCAAAAGTTTGGCTTCACATTTCAAACGAAGCGATTTGAAGCTGATGTACGATTCCTGTGCCTGCACCTCCAGAACTTCGGCGCTCCGTCTTTTGACGACAAGAAGCTGGAGGTGGTGGCGGTGTTCGGCAGCATGCAGATGGCTGTTTCCAGAGTCATCAACCTGCAGCACCATCGCATTGCACAGGTAACGCGCACGCGTGCATCGCTTTTACCGATAGACTGTTTATGAAAACACTTTATTGTTTTGGTTTACATCAGCATCATTTTTTTTTTACCGTTGTCATCCTCTTTCAAAGGCATCAGTCGCTTTAAGTAAATAAATTGTACTTGGTGATTCAGTAAAGGAGAACTGTTTTGAGATGCTATAAAACAGTAAAGCTACTGCTGGTATTACAATTCAATACGCAAAATTTAGTAAACAAAGGAAAACGCAGGCTTGTGATTAGTCACAAACTCTGAGCCTGGAGGCGCAGTCACTTGGTTTTGACTCTCAAAGCAAAGATGAAGCCCAGAGGCAGAGCCACAGCTCCGTAATGAGCTGAGGATTCAAGATCGCCGCCCAGTGCGCCTCACTTATGATTCTTAAAATTGCAGGTTTTTCACATGAAAAGCTCAGTGTTTCTGTAGAGGACAGAGGGAGGTCGAATGAAGAGGTAAGCTGGTAAAATGCACTCCAAAGCCTTCCATCTGACAGCTGCTGTTTTCCGCTCTGCCGCTCCTCAGTGCCGCCAGGTGAAGATCACCATCCTGGGGGAAGAGGGGGTTCCCGTGCAGGTGGACGGAGAAGCGTGGATCCAACCGCCCGGGATCGTCAAGATCGTCCACAAGAACCGCGCGCAGATGCTCACGAGAGACAGAGTAAGCTCCGACACATACGCAGAAAACTGCTGTCTGACAGTTTGTATACGTATGTCTGCTGTGTGCATGTGTCAGCCTGCACCGGCTTTAAAAGCTTTCCTTCTCATAAATATTGGAGCTGAAAATCCACCCTCAGCTCCTCGGCTTCAGCTCTCTGCCTGTGTTGTTGACTCTTTCTATTTTGGGATTTCTTAAATCACTTCCATACCCACTGTTTGTTCTCCCTTCATGCTGCTCAAACCTCTGAGAGCTCTCTTGAGCCAAGCACATTTGGGCAGTTTGTTTCCATGGTTTCCCCTCCTCAAGCACCGCAGAGTTGGCTCGCTGGTTTTATCCTCCTAAATGTGGCTTTTATTCAGTGAAATAGTGACATTTATGCCTCAGGTAACTGTTTTCTCTGCTGGATGCCTGCTTGAGGCATGATCATTGGCAGGTTGTTAAATTAAATTCATAGTGAAACACTTTCCTTTCTTTGCTCCTTCATGAGATAAAAAATAGATGCTTTTCCTCTTGAATATTAGTCTGGAGATTTATTTCTATAAAGAACCCACAGTACGTGGGAGGGAAACCCCTCAGATCAGACATCAGGTGGCTCTTGGATTTGATTTTGTTTTGAAACACAGACTGAAGCAGACCTGCCTTTTAAAGATGGCTCAGCAGCACTGGAAGTTTATTCGATGTCTTGGCCTAAACGTTCTCCGTCTCTTTCCATCCAGGCGTTTGAGAGCACGCTAAAGTCGTGGGAGGACAAGAGGAAGATCGACAGCTACCGCGCCACGAGGCCCCGCCTTAACTCCCAGCAGTCCATGGAGTACCTGACCGAGGAGGAGTGCGCTCAGGTTCAGCAGCTGGGCATCGTGGCCGACACGCTCATCAACAAGTAGGTGCCACCTGATCTCGTCTCTCCTTGACTGTTCTACACTTCTCGTACAATCAGTCTGCTTTTAGAATAGTTGGACGCTGTTCCGCCAGAATAAAAACTCTGCCCTCTGAAACTGGAGCTCAGATTTCCTGGCCGTGGTTTTTGTCAGATACCGCAAACGTGGCTGAAAAGCCTAGCGGACGTCCTGTGGTGGCATCCACCGCTCAGCCAAAGGGTCCGCTTCTTTCATCGTGCATGACTTTAATTCTTGTTAATGGACAAGTTCGTAAAAGAAATCCAGCCTGAACTGCTGAGACATGGCAGGATGGATCCATGCTTTCGTGTTGTTTAGGGAGTTGCTGCAGCAGACACTGAGACTCATCACACCAGGCAACTGTTGCCCAGTTTTGATCAGCCTGTGTGAGGAGCGAGAACTGCCGCCCGCTGGTTATTTTTCTTTTCTGCCCGTTCTCTGTAAGCCCCAGAGAGGACTGTGCAAGAAAATCCCAGCAGATCAGCAGAGAGGTGTAAATGCACCCTCCGTCCTATCAACAAGTTACAATGATTTATTTGAAAAACAACCATAACTGCGTTTTTTCGGCTAGTCAAAAAAATAATTACGCTCCTTTTAAGTTGATGATTTCCTGCCTTATCCTCCTCAGAATCCGCGAGGCAGCCAAAACCCACAAGCTGGTGGAGCAGGAGTTGGCTCACGCCGTCAACGCCACCGCCCTGGTGCTCACGGAGGCCAAACTGTCCAGCCCCGAGGTAAGAAACCGAGGCAGAGAGCAGAGGAGATGGAGGGACAGATGAATGGGCAGATGGGCGAGTTGATTGAGGAAGTAAAACGTCCAGATTTTCAGCAGCATGTTTGGCTTTCATGTCAATTTAGAGGCCGTTACATTTGCAGCCTGTTAACCTGAAGTGCATGAGTGATGTCTCTGCATGAAATGATTTAAATGGAGAGTTTGATTGCGATATGTTGTTTGACCCCTGTGTTTCACATTAGATGATTAAAAGCCCCACGTGACCTTTTGTCTTGTGTTTTTAGTGTCTGAGTCGCAGCACAGCTGTGGAAATTGTCAACAGCAGTAAAGTCCTCCAGGCCGAGACCAGGATGCTGCTCGATGGAAAACTGCTGGTACAAGAGTTTATCCCTCTTCTCTCTGTTGTTCTCTCTGCGTGCCTCTAGTTTGTGTTCAGTCCTTCGTTCCTCTCGAAGCCGTTTGAACATTCACGTCTCACATTTCTGCTTCTGCTGTCAACTTTACTCTGTAAGGGACCTTTTTCAGCAATGGTCCTTTGTTGACGCTCATATCTGGTCACTTCCAGAAAGTCTTGGCTCCAGTTGCCTAGGTAACCATCTGATGTATTTATTTGTTGGTCATATGTCAACAACATCCTTCACTGTCTTTGTTAGTCGCTTCAGGCACTCAGAAAAGTGACAGCTTCATTAAATGGTTCCCATGACTGACTAATTCCAAAAACACTGAATGGAGTAAAACAGCTTCACGGGACCATTAATCTGAAGAGCATCTGTGAGATACAGAAGAAACACATAGGTGATGGAGGAGGCCTAACAATAGCTGTAAAGCACGGTGGAGAAATACGATGGTTTGGTTGTGAGAAGGAAGGTTTTTATAATAAAAATGGATCTTGAACAAGGAAGGATATTGCTCCATTTTTCAACACGAGCCATTACCCCCTGGCTGTGCCAGTTTCCTCCTAAAATGATCCAAAACGAATGAACGAATGTAAGAGCTGTTTAAAGAAGCGGTCACACGGTGTTCTGTCCATGTGCCCGGTGAAGTCGCAGATCTCAGCTCTGCTCAGCTGTCTGGAAACAGCTTAACTGTATCATGCACACAGACATTTGACCTTGTGGGTGGCACTTCCTGCGCCTTTGGGTGAGCTGGATAATTCTCTGTTCAACACTAGAAGAACAAAACTGAGGCACACCACAAAGGCAAACTCTGCCTGCATTTTAGTAAATCGACTAATAATGGCTTATATCAGGCTGCTATGATCGGCTGACGGCTGATCAGAGCCGTCTGCACGTCCTTTCTTACATAAAGCACTTTTAAGCTATTTTAGAACAGTTGCTACAGGCCACCTTGCAGCTCACCTCCACTCCTTTCTGTGCTGTTTTTGACACGTCTGCCTATCAGAGTGCCAGATGTAAATTAGTGATGATGAACTTTATCCAGTTATCAGATGAAAAAAAACAGTTTTATGAAAATTGTAAACTTTTATGGGTGAAATTTGCATCAGACTCTTATGTGTCTCCCTTTCTATTTTTATCGGATGTTTCTAAAATAGATAAAAAGGGAATCATGAAGAGATGCATTTTATCTGCTTCCTGTTTTGAAGTGAAAGGTGACCCACAGGTTTACTTCCTTAAACTTCTTTTGATGAGAGCGATGAAATGAACATGTGATGATTAGGCAGATGAGCAGTGCAGCAAAGACGTATTAGCATGATATGCAGATTACTTTCAAAGGAAGTTAACAGGTGTTCACACAACTGTGAATGTGCACAATATTCAGACGGGGTCAAAATGGTCATCAGCACAGAACACATGTTGGCTTACAGAGGAATAATGTGAGTCTGTAGGAAAAGCATTGCTGTCTATATGATCACATGTCAGATTCTGATTAGAATTCATCTCCTCTTCACCTTCTCTCTTAGTCGGAGTCTCCAGAGCGAGAGGAGCTTCGCTCGACTTTGAACAGCCTCAGCGCTGAGCTCCACAAGCTGGATGACATCCACTGGATCTGCCCGCTCATGCAGTGCACTGAGGAGGTGGGATGGGACGCTGCGTTTGTTTGTGTCAGAGAGAAGCTATGGCATTATGGCAGACTATCAACCAGCAAAGTGCAACGCTGTCACTTCTGTTGCTCAGTTCTAACTCATAGCAGCCCATCTGCCCTCACTGACAACTTTGAAATATCAAAAATATTCCTGATTGTGTACCCAGCAGTCTCTGCGTGTATTTTTAGGACTCTGTGAGGAGCAGCAGTAAGAGCAGCAGCAGTATGAAGCTGAAAATCATACCTAAGGGGAAGAAGGAGAGGGAGAAGCTCCACAAGCAGAAGTCCAACAGTTCTCTCTCAGGTAAAAGATCCAGCCATACTTTAGAGCCACTGTATGCAAACCATATTTAGCAGAAGAATGAAGTCTATACTGCAGCCACACTAGGGAAACAGTGGTTGGAGGCCACAACACAAACAAAATTATTGTGACTGTGTGCAACCATTTGGCAATCTGAAGAAATAAGTTCAGCAGAAAAAAAAACACTAGACTCCGAACAAAACTCAGATGACCCAGCTTTCCACCGGCATTTAAACACACCATGAACGCACGAATCAGGGAGCTCTCTGGAAGCCTGAAATGTGTCTCAAAAAAAACTTTATGCACTCGTAACCTGATTTGTGCATAACTGTCGTTTTGTCCGTGTGTATCAGGTGATTCGTGAATTACAAAAAAATTACAAATCCAGGAAGTTACGCACAAATCCAGCATTACAGACACACAGACATACTAATGCTAATCTAACTCTGTGCGACACACCACAAAGGATCAAGTTTGAAAAACTAACAGCTTTAGAACCACAACAATAGAACCTCTGTAAAACTAACAGCTAGCGTGTTCCTTCAACACACATCATTAATACTGACAGCAAATTTTGAGTTAGTTTTAGCAAAAATGTAATTTAGTTTTAGTTATAATTTAGTCATCTGAATAGTTTTAGTTTTAGTCTAGTTTTAATGGACTAATCATAAGAAAATAGTGGAGTAAATATAAAGTTGGTCATTGAGTAAAATATAAAGGGTGTAAAATGTAAATGCTTTTTTATTTTTACAATAATTCCATTTGTCACTTTTTGCTATGAAAGTAATTTTAATTGTGCAATTCAAATAAATGTTAGCATAGCAGTAAATCAGTGAATAAATGACACATCTCCTTATTTCAGACACACAACATAGCAGTTTTTCTCAGCGTCAGAGGAGAAATGCGTCCCTACATCAGCTCTTCTTCCTCCCTGCTGACACTGGACAGAGCTGAGCTCCGTCATATTCACAGGCTGTTATGGCCTTCCCCGATTTAGATCATATTTATGCACGTGTGCATTTGATTGGATGTTTTCCTAACTTGTCCTTCCCTTTCACAAAATGAAATCAGCTCTGATTGGACGTCGTCCACACAAAGCATTTTGGTCTCGTTTTCATTCGATGATGAAAGTGTCAGTTAAGTTTTAATCCTTTTAGGTCGTTTTTATTGAGTTATCGTCTCGTTTTCATCATGAAAAAAAGGCTCGTTGATGAAAACGGTGACGAAAATAATTTGTCAACAAAATTAACTGTCAGTAGCACAAAGGGAGGCGGAGAACATTGTTGTCCTGGAAGGACAATTTACTCCAAGAACTATCTAAAAGAAAAGGCGTTAGTCTGTTCAAAGCCTCCTTTTATTTTGATGAAGTTGAATTATGTGCTTTTGTCTGCGGGTACAGTTTGGTATTTTTATTGTCCTCTGTCTCTCCCACAGGAGCCTGGGATATCAAAGGTGGGGCCACTGAGGCAGATTCTTCAGGCAACTGAAGCTCTGCAAAGGTGCTTTATCACTGATGCCGAAACCCTGAAAACCAGTTCAGGTGTGAGGAGCACCCCTCCTGTCCTTCCCTCTAACCACAAGCCCAGTGGCTTGACAGAGGTGTCCTCGCTGTTTTGCATCCTTTTTTTTTTTCTTCTTCTAGTTTTTCAAAGGTTTCGCCTCACATTGCGTCACCACTGGTGTTCTGCTTTCGGTTCTGTAGATGTGGCCGGCAGCGAATCAAGCTGAAAACAAGGCAGGCGCGGAGCAAGGACATCCTTCCTCGCTTCCTTTTCCTTTTCTTTTTCGTGACCAAGAAATGTGTTTACGTGGTGCTCTCCTTGCATGCTGAGTGCAGCCATATTATTTTATATGTTTGAGCAGAAGTTGTAACAATCTTTTAACTTTAATCGTTTTATTTCCGAACTTCTCGAATCGCCTTTAGACCTCGAGTAAGACTGAATATTTATCCCGTGTCGCTACTGCCATGAGAACTCCAACGCAACAAATCAACAAAATGAACAAAGTGAAACATCTCGACGTGATCGTCTACTGACCTGGAGACTCTCTTATATGTTTGCAAAAAAATATATATACTGGGGAATGTACTTGTGTGGACTTGTATTAACCTGTGAATAATGATGTTAAATGATAAATCGTATATGATTTTACAGAGGTTCTATTGTTGTGGTTCTAAAGTGGATCTTAATAGGCTGTCGTGTGACTTGTGTGCTCCGAGGCTATGCAGCAACACTGCAAAAAAACCAAGAGAAAAAAGAACTTCACCATGAGTCATTTCATCTGGCATTCAGCCCTGTGAAAAGATCCGACTGTGGGGGACTTTAAAAGTACACTCACTCAGTTATTATCAAGGTCTAAAATGTGGCTTATGTGGGAGTTAAATATTTCTCCCCACTGTGCAGCTTTTCAGTTGTTCTGTGAACCACTGTGAGGGTCGGTACTCGATGAAGTGACTCAAAAAGATGAAATATTTTGGGCAGTGTCTGGTAAATGCGTTTACAGAAGGAGGAAGCATCAAGGACACGCACAAACAAAACATTACAGTATATTACTAATACTTTGCCATATTCATGATTGTATATGTAATATATGAGTCAGTGGATATTTGACTTTGCCTTGTCGTGGTTAAAAGCTATTATTGTTATTAACATTACAAATGTATATCTATTTTTTGTATATCTTATTTTCCCAATGGTAATCTGGGAAGCTGTTCTGGCTTTGCTGCTTCCCCCTTTGACAAACTCTTTGGCCACCATGCATATAATCAGAGCCGTTACTATCGTTACGTGTGTCCCTGCATGCATACTTAGCCTTCCTTCGCCTCACAGTGCATATTGCCTCATAAAGGTTTTTTTTTTTTAATTTAATTTTTTGCATGTTTGTTCTGACCAGCAACATTTATGAATGTTCGTTTTGTTTTAAACGAGACTGGTTGGTGTTTAGCTGCCAAACAGGAGGTAATTTAGCAAGAAAGGATGAAGGAAAAAACACTAGTGAGATACTTACATCTTGCATATTGTAAAGTTTCTCTTAGCAGTATATCGATAATGTCATCGCTGATCAAACTAGTGCCAAAGTGAGTACATAAATTCTGCTTTTTGGAAATCCCCAAAATCGAAACTCTTTCCTTCGCAATATAGCAGCTGAGGTTAAAAGGTTAAGGGAGTGAACCCGAGAGCGTGTTTAATATGACAGTAAACTGGAAAACATTCTCTCGTAATAGCCTAAAAAGTCAAATGCATTATCCAGCATCACCAAAAATGTGTTATTTGCATGCATTTTATTATCTGAAGGTTTGTGTCTGCTGTCCCAAGATTATGGATGTTCCTTTTACATCGAAGTTCTGCAGAACCAGCAGAACAGCTGACATCTCTTTATTATCCCCAGCTTACAATGTGTCTTTATACGGGGAGGCCGAGGGGATGCAACCTTGTATTCAACCAGTAACTGCTGCTGTACAGTCAGAGCCTGGCCGATGCAGATGCTGTAGAATGGCTGTCAGACATTTACCAATCTGTGAGTATCAGCAGTTATAATGGCTTATTTGGCTTGTATCAAAAAAAAAAAAATTAATTGAAGGAGAGTTGGGAGAAATGCTGGAGAAGTGTCAGCATTGTATAGTTTGTCCACCTGAGGGCACTCTGCAACTTCCCTGAAACTCGTGTTTGGGACAACCAACAAACAACCTGATCCGGGCCGACTCGAGAAGAGCACAAATTAGTCAAAACAAAACAAAAAAACTAACAAATGTTAGGGAAATCTGTTTATATTCTATCTGAAAAAAATTTAATTTTTCATTATGTTGGAATATCAGATTTCTAAATCACTAAATACTGACTTAAATCTTATCGATCAGGTTCTGCTGTACATTAAATGAATTTAACGCACTAATATTTCTGGTGCCAATTAGCAAGCCAGATACCATTTAAACCTCCAGTTGACTGTCTATAAGATACAGCAGCAATGGGTCAGATATTTGCTACACTTTCACTAAAAGTATTAAGTATTCAAATACATTGAAGAAAAAAAAACTATTAGTTGTTAATCATTGACGGAAGCTAGGCTAAATTTATCATGAAGCTAACAGTACTGAAAAACCTCTGTATAACAGCAAAAATGTCAGCAAAATGTCAGTTTGTAACTTCAATCATTTGCTGAACCAGAAACACTCAGTAACATTCACTAGTACATAGATTTTAATGCAAGTTTACCTAATTTTAGCTTGCAGTTAGCTTTACTGTTGTAAAATATATTTTCATAAACAGCTTAGATAATTAAAAGATGTCATGACATAACTCAAAGGTCAGGAGGGAAATAAATAGCTTTCATAAAATCACTTAGACTCAGGTCTGTTAAAAATAGGGAACAAAGTTTTTTCAGGTATTAAAATATGTATTTTTTTTATTCACAGAAATGCTTGATTCTTAAATTAAACCATTAATTTAATATTTAGTGAGTTAAACCATACCATGGGACAGTGACCATCAAATTGAGAGATTGTAATAAGGAAGGCGAGTTCTCAAAATTAAATTTAAATGAAATACTAGCTTGTGCTAGCTTTTATTAGCTTTTTCTTTTACGCAAGCTAAAGTTACGAGGCAGCGGTTGTTAAACTTCCGTAGCGCTCATTTATGATACAACTGAACTACTTTGAAAAATGGATAAGGGACAAAAATTTACATTCACTTTGACTCAGGTCTGTTAAAGATAAAGTTGTTTCAAGCCTTGGCTCAGAAATCGCTTCGGCTAACGAGGCTAAAGGTTTCATTTACATTCCTCCGTATTCACAGAAGTGTTTGTTGAGTTCAGATGTTCTTTTCACATTTATCAAACTAATCTTTCACTAGACAGAGTAACTGTGAGGCGTTGTAGATGTAGGATTGTGCTACTGTATCCATAGTGTGCCAGCTTTACGCTCTACACCTTAGAGGCTTTTGTGGTGTTGTGCCAAGTTTGTACTTTTGTGGGTTATAAGACATACAACAAGGTGTGCGTGAGAGAGCGAGAGAGCTTACGTGCACTTCAGATGTGGACGTTGTATGTCATACATTTCAAAGTTTACTGTCTCTTGCCTTGCACTTTATCAAGAAGTTAACTTGATTTTTTTTTGGGGGGGGGGGGGCATCACGTATACTTGTATG
>VOQJ01010348.1:4309-16293 GCA_015052665.1 Apistogramma diplotaenia
CAGCATCACTGCAAAAGAGCTTTTTTTTTTTTTTTTTCCTAATTATTTTTTTGGCATTTGCAGCTTTATTTGACAGTGGAGAGTGGAGAGAGACAGGAAAGCAGGGAGAGAAAAATGGGGGAAGACGCAGTAAATAGCCACAGGTCAGGATGGACACCCGGGCCGCCTGCACGTGGCACACATGGTCATCCATGGTGAAGCATTTTGAAGGGTTCTATGTGGGAGACGACTCAACTGGCTGAAGGCAAATTGAAAGTCTCATCTAATGGCTGAGTTTGGGTCCAGTTTAAAGATGCTGTTATGTGATGAGTCTGGTCATCAATCAGAAAATGATTTGCAACTTTTAGAAGACTCGAGCCAAATGACCTCAATGGCCATTTTCTTAATGCCAATATCTAATCAGCCAATCACATGGCAGCAACTCAGTGAATATAGGCATGCAGACGCAGTCGAGACGACCTGCTGAAGTTCAAACTGAGCATCAGAGTGGGGAAGAAAGGTGATTTAAGTGACTTTAAATGTGGCATGGTTGTTGGTTGGAGTATCGCAGAAACTGCTGATCAGCTGGGATTTTCCCACACAACCATCTCCAGGGTTTAGCACATGCTACATGCTGTTAGGCTTTGCTACATGATTTTTGCAAACCCGTTAGAGCAGGAAATGTCAGCTGGTGGCCCACGGGCCAGAGCTTTCCATCGGGCCCCCTAATAGTACTGCCACAGGTACTATACGCCAGTTACTCATCATAACCTGTTAAATACTCGTCTCTGACCAGTCTGAATTATCAAAAGCTTCCAACCATGATTTCCCATTGCCCATAAATGCCTCTGTGTCTCTAGAACCAATCAACCAATCAGAATGCGCGATCAGACCATGTGACTTCAAGCATTTTTTTTGGAGGCATCGTGGAGCCGGTTTTTGTTGATGGTGATCAGATTGTAAACACAGCTGAAGATGAGTCTAACCTTATTTTGTATTGACAAAAATGTTCGGTGATCAAACGTCAAGAGACTCCTGCCCGCGCTGCTACAGTATATCCACTCCACCCACACTGAGGTGGTGCTCAGTCGTAATGGAAGCACAACAAGACGAGACCAGTTGTGTTGAGTCCAGTCGACTGCGCTGAGTCGGCGCTAATGGAAATGCAGTAATACTCCCCAGCCTGTGCCGGTCTCTCACATAATCTGATATTTGTGCCCTTTTGCCTTCATTCTCACTGGGCAGAGGACGGACTGAAGATTTTGAAAAAAGGCACCTCACCATCGCCTGAAAGAAATGACTAAAATTTACCATGAAATCCAGATAAAAAACATTTGTATGTGAACTCTTCATGATTCTATATTCATTTAAAAGAAATCAACAACAAAAGTGCGTCTGTTGCTCTATCTTATGTGGTTGCAATTCTACGTGCATTTAAAAGCAGCTAGCAGATGGGGGCGCCGGTACCCTCGTTGGTCTCAAGGAGCTACTCTTATGTTGTATTATTTCATGATTTATTTATTTTTATCCTTAGATAGTTCACTCATAGCACAAAACTATCACCAGCATGGTGTATCTAATAAAGCAGGAGGTGAATGGAAAGGATTCCCAGCAGGCCTGTAGGGCACATGTCCAGGAGCTTAGGAGGTCCTCTCAATGTTGGGTGCTAGCTCCCAGGGTTCATGACTGCTTTCATAGTCACAAAATGATCAGAAAGATACACAAAATGGTTGCAGTAAGACACCAAACAAGCTGAAAGTCCAGCCCCATCATCACCAAAGCACATCCACATAGTGACTAATAGAATAGTCTAACAGACAAAATCATCACAGAGACAGGAAAAGATAATGTAGGCGTGAAACTGACAGACAAAAAGAGACAAGCAAAAGAATATGTATAAATTAGCACATCAGTGCCCATACAACAGCACCATAAAACAAATGGTCACAAAGACACAAGAACAAAAGGAAAGAGAAAAAATAATGGAAAAAATGCCCAAAGGACACTAAACAAAAGTAACAAAAAAAGGAAAATAATGCGAGAAGAAGAGAACAGAGAGCAAACAATGACCACAAAGAGATCAAATTAACGGAAAGAGACATGAAATGACCACAAAAAAAACAACAGAAAATGACAAAAAAAATGAAATAAGACGCAAAAGGACTTGATGGAACTGTGAAGTGTGCACAAAGAGGCACAGAAAGAATGAAAAATTCACAAATGGTGTGCACAGTGTAAATGGAAAACTCCAAATAACCACAAAAGATCACAAAAATTGCGTGTCTCCAGAGACAGAAAAAAACTAATAAAAAGAAAACAAAAATAACCCCAAAATGTTCACCAGCAGAGAAAACATATTGAAAGGCAACACAAATATTGGCAAAACACTATGGATACAAATGCAAAACAATCACAGGAGAACAAAAACAGAATAAATATTATAACAAATAGATGCAAAACTAAAGAAAAACAATATGCACAAAAGAGACAGTACAAGAGCTACACAGACACAGAAAATTACACAAACAAATGGGGAAAAAAAGCATAGAAGAAGGGAAACGGGGAGGTACTAAACATCACACGAGAGCTGTGGCAACAGGTCAAAGACTATGAACAGAGGAGATCAGTGAGTGTCTGCAGCCATCTGTAAAACACGGTGGAGGCTGTGTCATGATTCGGAGCTGCATTGCAGCCAGTGGTGTTGGAGATCTTGTTGAAATTGATGGAATTATGAAGGCAAGAAAGTACCGTCAAATTTTGATCCACGGCTTCATTTTTCAGCATGATCCCAAACAGAGCCAGAGCCCGAACCTCAGCATTACCGAGGCAGTAACAAAAGGCAGAGAGCTGCTTCAGAGAGTTCAGACTGGGCTGAAGAATAAAGGTGGAAACACCAGATACGACCGACTTTCGAGCTCGTTAGAATTGTACAAACAGCTGCAAAGAGACACCGAGCAAATTGAATGCAGCACGAAATGACCTCAAATATAAGCAGGGACAGAAGACAACAACCACGCAGCAACAACAAGTTTCATTCTGTCTCTGTATGTAAGAGGAGTGAGGAGAACAATGTCTCATAATCCACTCATACTGTATATTTAATCAGTATGGAGAAGATGTTACTATTTTAGAGCTTGCGTGCGCACACACACAGGCACACACACATATCCATCCATCTCTGAGAGTGGTACGGAGCCATTAGTGAGATTAGGTTGTCTGAGTCGATCGTCAAACTGTTTCTTCGCTGTGATTTACAGCCGGCCGCCCGGCTCGAGTCGCACGTCACCGAGCGCCGTGCTCCGGGAGGAGCCGAGGCAAACGGCCTTGTTTTTGTTTTCATTTGGTGCCGCTGCGGAGAAACGTGGGGTTGGAGGCTGACGGTGAAATGCCTTTTCGGTGGACTTGGCTTCGGCCCATCTCCTAGTACACATGGATAGAGCAGTGTGTGGAGAGATCAAACCACAGCGTGGGTGTTTTATTTATTTCATTTTCTGAACTTCTGAGGATCCAATAAGGATGGGAAGATGAGGGGAAATCCTCTAGAGTGAGCACGTCCACGCTGAACCTCGCGTCCCTGTTGAAATATCATTTTAGTTTTGCATTAAAACCCAGATTAGGATGAATAATTTCCAAACTGTGGGCATGAACAGAGCGCTGTGCTTTGCTGTGAGAGGGGAGCTGCTCACCGAATTCCAGGGCTGCTTTGAACAGAACTCGGAGCAACACGCCACAAAGAGCTGGTGGTTCTCGGCCTTCAGCAGGTCGGACATGCTGCTGCCGGCACAGAAGGGCACCGTGTGAAAAAGTGAGATGCCAGTCAACACAGCTTTGACAAAAGCAGCTATTTAACACCGTTGGGAATGAGAACAGGCTGTTTCTCCTTTTGTTTTTTGTTTTTTTGCTGTCAATAGGCAGCATCTGAGTGCTTTAACGGTTAGAGCAAATGTCATCGGTAATAACAGTTCAATTATGTTCATTTTTGAAAGTCAGTTGGGGGAAAAGGTTGTGCATTTTCTCCACGGTGCCAAAAACTTACAGTAAAAAGTTCCCTCCAAAAGCAAAGTTAAAGTTTACTGATGGTACAGTTTGACATAAGATCAACCAAAAAATGCCAATGAAAGATTAAAAAAAGTGAATTGAATCAAACAGGAAGAATCCAAACTACTGAACATGAAGGTGTAGACTTAAGTGTTCGTCTTTTACAGAGCGTATCCTGAGTGATGGGACTTTCATTACTATACATCATCAAACACTAAGAACCAAAGAAAATAATGACTCATTATGACCCTTTGCCTGACACCTCCCCCACAGTGGGGCACCACCGAGCCCCATCCAGGTCCATCTACCAGGTGCTTGACTGTGAGCTTGATTTCCCACATCCAGGTGAGGTTGATAGGCTCCGACTCATTCTCCATTCAGTGCACGGAAAAGGAATTGGATATCGATTGTCTATGGGCTCTTATCCATTATTTGGATACCCTGGCCAAATTGGAAGATCCCAAAAATTGTCTCTTGGCTAGAGGATAAAGAGGTCCAAGTGATTTGCCCGTTGTGCATCCCTTTGTTGCTGATGATTGGTTGCCAGTGGTCATTTGAGGCTCTGGTTGCCTATTGGCAGTTGGAGAATCTGGTTATGATGCCCCCTGGTCGCATCCCTTTTGGAGATTTTCAGGCACATCCAAATAGGAGGAGACCCCCGGGGTAGACCCAGAATTCACTGGAGGGGTTGGATATCTCTTCCAGCCTGGGAACACGTCAGGAGTTCCACAGTGGAAGAAATGGGGTTTGGGAAAACTATGCACCCTACTGCCGCTGCATGGGTGGATGGATGAAAACAAAATGTTTCATAGGCAGTGATAAGTACTACCTCACTCTGAAACTCCGAATTTTGTGTAAAATAAAATATTATAGGAGCTCGAGGCAGGGTGCACCTGTACAGGTCGCCAGCCTGTCGCAGGGCAAACAGAGAGAGCCAGACAACCATTCACTCACATTCACACCGACGGGCAATTCAGAGTAATCAACCTAACCCGAGTAACTGCATGTCTTTGGACTGTGGGAGGAAACCCACGCAGACACAGGGAGAACATGCAAACTCCACACGGCTCCGGCCAATCAAACATCTTATAATTCATGAAGGAAGAAACATAAAAATACAAAATGAGAAATACACAGTAACAGTAACACTGTATGCAGCCCCTTGAGAGCTGCTAGCTGCTTTTAAATGCCCACAGAATTGCAAATGCATACGATAGAACAATGATTCTTTTTGCATAGAAAACCAACCACTTACATGTCATACATTCAGCGCTGTTTCCGTCCTCTAATGGGTCCACAAATATCATGTAGAAAACTAACAACAAAACATGCTCCATGTGCTTTATCATGTGCATTAGCATGTGCATTTCTGTAGCTAGCTGCTAGCATAATATGTAGATACAGAAAACAGTTTAGTTTCTTTGTGGGTTAGTGCACTTGTTAGCTACCTTATGTAGTTACTATGGATTACCTTCATACATATGATTACAGTCAGAGGTCTGAAGGTTCTATTGATGTAGAGTGAGTTGAAATCTTCCACTCAATGGTGCTACAGCATGTATGAAGGTAAAGATGTGGTCTGGCTGACTTTTTGTGTTGTAGATATTAAAGGGTTGAATTATCCACCAAGCTTAGGTAAGCCCTTAATCAACTTACTGCTGCTTTAGCTCTTTTTCACTTCAATTTCCTCCCTTTTTGGGGTGTTTGTAAATAAGAGGAGTCGAGTAAGGTCGGCATGTTTTTGTTATTAAGTCAGTGTGTGTTGATCGCTGTTGCCTGTGTAGATCCTGTCTTAGAAAACAATCCAAAATTCTGGCTATTATTAAAACGCTCACAGACTTTAAAAGCAGCTGGATGTATCCTGAAATATTCCAAAAATTAAAAATGAATAGACATAAATATGTAATTCAGACAAACCAGACTAAAACATGAAGGACAAACAATGACGTGTGTGTGTGTGTGTTCACGTGCACACTGCAACATCCACCTGATCACTGCTGTATTTCATCTTTTAATCAATATCCATATACTACCTCTCCCTCCGCCATCCCTCCACCCTCTCTCCATTTTTTCCTGCACATTGATCTTTTGCCCCCCCCCGTCCATCCATCTCACTTTGCCCTTCGTCCGTCTTCTCTCTCCAAACCCAGAGATTGAAAACCCCACCATCGCCATCTCTTGATATCTGCCCAGGATAATTGCTCTTTTTTTTCCTTTCTCTCCCATCTCTCCCTCTTTTTCCCCCCATCCTGACTCACTCATTCCTTGCTCTGTCACATTCCTGTCATCTTTCATCCACCTCTCTTTCATCTCTATCTTTTTTCCTCTGTCTTCCTGACTCCGTCGGAGCCTCCCCTCTCATCTCTTCTCTTCTGCTGTGTATAATGTAATCGCAGAAGTCTATTCAGTATGTGAGCACTCCATTGCAGCTCTGGCAGATGAAAGCGTTTGGGATTTAGCAGCCGTAGTGTGATGGGAGTTTGTGGGGGGGGGGTATTGGCTGTCACTGGCAGGGACAATGAAACATGCATTTTCTATGGAGGGTGTGAGGGGGAGGATGTGCTTTCATTCCAGATTTTCATTATGTGAACATGTGTTTCTTTTTGAATGCCTTCATACTGTCTTAGTTAAAGTTCTCATCGTGTCCAAAAGTTTGTGGACATATGTATGTGGATGAGAAAGAGGTCTCTTAAAACTATCAGATTACCACAGTCACCTGCAGTTTGCACAGAGGACACTAACTAACCGCTACGCAGTAGGAAAAACTTGAAAAAGTGTAACTGTTTCCATTGCACTCACCACAGTTTCACTCACACTTGGTGAGTAGTTGGCAAGCGTTTGCAGACAAGCTAGTGTCTTCCATGCAAACTGTGGGCGACTGCAGCAATCTGCTAAGGACCAAAGCGATACCAGGGAGGCTTTTGTTGCAGCACCATATACCTCTGCAACCACTCACCGACCAGTCAGTGACTGCACATTTTTCTCTGGTGACCAGTGGTCAAGCATTTGTGATAACTGGCAATGAGTGTTTCACAGCACTGGAGGAAATTAGTTCCACTCTTCTTTGCAGAGTTAATTCAGCCACATTAATGTAAAAGCATCTTAATCTGATTTAAGTCTGGACTCTGACGAGGCCACAACAAAATCTTTATTTTGTTTTAGCCATGCTGGTGTGTTTATGGTCATTGTCCTGCTGCATAACCTGAGTGCTCTTGAGCTTCAGGGCAAGAACTGATTTGTTTTTATGTCAGATGTAACGGGACACAAACCTTCCAAAAAGTTCAACTTTTCTCTTTTTCTTGGGGATCATCAAGAGGTTTTTTGGCAAATGTGAATCGAGCCTTTGTGTTCTCGTTGGTCGTCGGTCGTTTTCACTCTCATGGAGGCCATTTTTCTTCAGTCTCTTTCTTATTGTTGACTCATGAACTTTGACCTTAACTGAGGCGAGTGAGGCCTGCAGGTCTGTAGATGTTGTTCTGGGTTCTTCTGTGACCTCCTGGATGAGTCGTCAACGAGCTCTTGGAGTAATGTTGGTAGCTGCTGGGAAGGTTCACCGCTGTTCCGAGTGTTTTTTCCATGTGTGGATAATGACTCTCGCTGTGGTTCTATGGAGTCCCAAAGCCCTAGAACTGGCTTTTTAACCTGCTCCACTTTGCCAGACAGCTTCTATTTTAGTGATTTCTTGATTCAGCAGGTCTGGCGGTAATCAGATGTGGGCGTGGTCTGTGTGACACTGAATTCATCTTTCCAAAAAATGTGGTTGATCACAGTTGATTCATGATTTAACAACGGGGATGTCTAAATTATCTTCAAGACTTTGAAAGCTTCATGTGTTCATCGTGAGCTTTTTGGTACGCAGAGTTCAGTTTGGAAATAGTTATGGTCAGAAATCTCTGCTGATTTCCAGTTTTCACAGAGTTGAATTCCTCTGCAGCCGGAATCTGAATCAACCCTCCTCGACGTGAAGTAAGCAGTCACACTGACAGAGAGGCTTTGTGGATTTTTCCTTTAATGACTCCGAAGCAGTCTCGGGAGACAGGCCTGCATGTCCTGCAGGGAGTGGGGGGGAAGGCTGGCTCGCATAACGAGCTGTGGTTAGCTTGTTAGCCTGAGATAGAGCTTGACGTGCACGGTCATACTCCATAGAGCCTGACAGGATGCTCTGATGGTAGGATAACTTTGGAAAAAACAAAAAAAAACATGGGAATCACCAAACTGTTCAGCACTTGGTGCAGTGGT
The DNA here is from genome assembly GCA_015052665.1 of Apistogramma diplotaenia. Taxonomy (NCBI): domain Eukaryota; kingdom Metazoa; phylum Chordata; class Actinopteri; order Cichliformes; family Cichlidae; genus Apistogramma; species Apistogramma diplotaenia. The sequence goes on from VOQJ01010348.1 coordinate 12,566, forward strand.
TGTCCAGCTGTGTTGTGTAAAGAGTGGTTCTATGCTATGGACGGAGATATTTAAGCCTGTACTGCAGCTTTGAATGGGATTTTTCACAGATGGTGAAATGCATAAAAAAACATATTTTTGCCCAAGTTTTTCAGCTGACGTGAATGTGTGTTTGCCCCAGTTTGCATCACCTGCAGCAAGCTCCCATTCATGTTGTTGCTGTAAGCCACCTCCTAAAAATTTGCATCTCATCTGAAGAAAATCATATGCTCCTGTGATTCATTGAGAGAAAAAAATCTCTGCAGCTATGTTCACATTTAGCTGTAACCTTTTCATGTTTGAATAAATGTTTCCAAAAACATCTGGTTCACATTTATGTCCCCGGATTTAAAGAGAAACAACTTTCTGTCTGCATCCACAGTCTTCGGTAATCATAGCGGGAGGAACTTGTCAGAAAACGAGAGCGCTGGCCAACTCCGACGCCCACGGTATCGGGAAATAGACCAGAATCCACTGCAGCCACAGGACGGGTTGAGGAAAATGCTGCTTTTTCTCAACTGAAAAAGACTCCCACCTACTCGTGCTTCTTGCCATGCTTTCATTCACTCCACCTACACATGATGGATGCAACGGATTTATAATCCTTCCCTGTCAGCTGTCAAAGGGCAACCTGGGAAATGTAAGGAGTCACAAATGCAAGCAGACAAGGCAGACAGAAAGAGCGTGATTCTGCCTTATCGCAGACCGGTGATTGTTTTGTGCCGCTCTACAGACACTTTGTGGATTTTCTCTTTAACCACCGCGAAGCAGTCTTGGCAGGCAGGCCTACATGTCCTGCAGGGAGTGGGGGGAAGGCCGGCTTGCATAATGAGCTGCGGTTAGCTTGTTAGCCTGAGATAGAGCCTGACATTCACGGTCGTGCTCCACAGAGCCCCGTCGGATGCCTTCGGTTCGGAATGGGGCTGAACTCCTTCTCGGTCTGTCACCAAGTATTTGGAGACTTGGTGTCATCGGTGGCACCTCTGCCAGCCTGGGAATGAGTTGTTCTTTGTAGTTGTCTTTTAACAAAGGAGAGTCAGGACTGTCATTTTTGTTTTGGCTGTCTGTTCTCCAGACAAGGTGGCACAGAGCAGCACTGTGAAGGTGTGCAGCTTGAAAGGCTGTAGAGATCTAAAGTGGGCGATCGCAGAAGTCAGGCAATCGCCCCGTTATTTCTGAATTTCCTGTGCCGTCAAAGCTCACAGTCTCCGCTCGATGGTGTTGGCATGCAGGGAGAAAATCACAAAAGCTACATTACTGTTCAGCACTATCGGAGTGGCGGGGACTTTGAGAGCTTTCAAAAACAAAACAGGCTGATTACCAGCCTGATTATGGTCGAATTTAATCTACAATAGTTTGGGTAAAGGATACCACCTGAGGACCCCCTCCAGGTTTCATATTATTAACACTGATAGTTCCTCAAGAGGACAAATGAGCACCAAAAAAACTGCCAAAAGAAGACAAGTCTGGTAATTATCACTGAAAAATATCCATTTGTGTCAATTTTTTAGTCTAGTATATCGACCAGAATGGGCCTCAAAGAAAATAAATAAATATATCAATAGGATGTTTCAAAACATGACCTTTGTACGGAGAAAACTGCAGCTCTCATTAGATAGTTTTGCCTCCTCTGAGCAGCAAACATGGCGGCCCCCTGCTGAGCGCGATGATGGCAGCGAGGAGAACAATGGGACACCGACATAAACAGCATATATGGTTTACAGTTTGTTTGTTTTTCACACAAACAGGGAGCTCCAGATGTAATCTGATTCAATCTAGTGTCTACAAATGGTGTTTATATGGGCAAAATATGATTCCTGGACCTGCAGATCACCTCGGCCCACATTTTAGAAGCACACTTTGGACCCCTTAGTAGCCACTGAGCATCATTTGAATACCACAGCCATGTCCATCTTCTGATGGATGCAGGATAACACATCATGTCACAAAGCTCAAATCATCTCGAACTGGTTTCTTGATCATGACAGTGAGTTCTCTGCACTCAAACGGCCTCCAGGGTCACCAGATCTCGATCCAGCAGAGCAGCTTCGGGATGTGGTTGACCGGGAGATTCCCCTCACGGACGTGCAGCTGACAGATCTGCAGCAGCTGTGTGATGCTGTCATGTCAGCGTGGACCAAAAGCTCAGAGGAACGTTTCCAGCAGCTTGTTGAATCTGTGCCTTCTGCTTGGAAGTTCCCTGTTTAATGCACTCCCAGTTTTCCTCCTCTGCCAGTGCCTCCAAACACACCCTCCACTCCAGCAACGGCACAGCTTCCACCAGTGGCGGCCATTCTTAATTTGGGCTTCAATCGTCTGACCGGCTTCTCGATGATCCCCATGTTGGCTTTCTCACAGATTTTACAATAAATGCTTCCACCCCAATATGTGTGTTAATATTAAGATATTTAAGCCAATATTTTTGAGTCTTTCAGCATGAAATATTTCCATGAGGCAGCTCTGAGTGTGCAACAACTCCTCCTATGGCCTCCTGTGCCCAGGTGGTGCAGAAGATCCCTGAGCCGCAGATGTTTGCAGATGTTTGCAGATGTCTCCTCCACCGTGAGACAAAACTCACTCCCGAGCTTCACGCTGCTCCCCTGTTCAGAACCCTGACTCCAAACTTTGTGACACAATCATGCCAGTTTAAGCTGAAACACAAATTCAGGAATAAAGAAAATTGAGTTAATGCTGTGTAATGCAAATCTCAGCATTTTAATGCCCCATTTTCTTTCTTTTTTTCCCCCTTTTTTTAAGCCCTAATGTCCTAATTGGCTTTTCCCTCTGTGTCTTTTCAAAACCACAAACATACACACATGCACGCACACACACACACACACTTCCAGTGGATGCTTATTAATTGCTTTCTGGGGCCTAGAAATGAGCAGTGCTATTCCTGTCCTGCAGTACAGGAGGAGGAGCTGGAGTGGGTGGACTAGAATCATCAATGGTTTTTGAAATAGTCATTGAGTCCATTAGATGTTTTCCCATCAGTAAGATGAAAGTTGGGGTGCCTGCTCTTCTCTTTTCTCTGTGCTGGAGATTGTCTTTGCGTCTCTTTCGTTCAAGCTTTCTCTGATTTATTTGGAATTCTTCTTGCTTTTACTTTCAGCTTTTCCTGCCTCCAGATGTTGTTCTGTCTCTCTTTTTTTGGTCTTTTTGGTGGTTTTAGCTAATGAATTCTCATTTTTGGACTTTTTTTTTTAGTAGCTATTTTTGTTTTTGTTTTAGTTTTCTCTCATCGTGTTGCAATTTGTCTGTTTTTAGTGTTTTTAGTGCCCCTCATTTATTTATATGTTGCCAGAAAAAAAGAGACGTAAGTGCAGTGATTTACTGACATGTGCAACCATGGAAATACAGTACATGAGGCAACAAAAGAGAGTCAATATCTGGTGTTTCCACCTTCATCCTTCAGCACAGTCTGAACTCTCTGAGGCAGCTTTCCTCTCACGTCTTTAAGCAGGAACAGTTCTCCAGGCTTCTTGAAGGACATTCAAAGCTCTTCTTTGGATGTTTCTGCCTTTTGTTTGGTTCTCTGATCCCACACTGCTTCAGTAATGTTGAGGTCCGGGCTCTGGAGAGGCCAATCCGTGACTGGTAGAGTTTTGATTCAGTCCAGTTCTTGTGTAGTGTCATACCTCAGGTTCTGTTTCAGGTCTTTGCTGGAGTCTTTTTCCTCTTTCTTAAGGACATGACTTTCATAAGCTGTG
>VOQJ01010348.1:22379-36008 GCA_015052665.1 Apistogramma diplotaenia
TCAAGGTCAGACTGTGCAAGCGCTCAGAGAAACAGCAACAAACCCCAAGAGCTGCATCTCTGACTCTCAGTCGGCATGTTAAATGTTGAATTTCCTGATGGTACAATTAGAAAAATATAATATAATAAAGTTGAACAAAAGCCATATTTTTTTGTTTATGTCAGCAGCATTTTTTAAAATTAGACTGATTTGGAGTTTATTCCAAAATCGTAGCTCCTCAATCACAGCTGAGTCAATGGTGCTGATTAATGACCCTTTTTAACCCCTGTGGATTCAGTGTAAACTTTATATGACGGCCTTTTAGGGCTGCAGGACAATCAAAGCGTCCCGGGTGACTCGCTGCCTGCAGGGCTGCCAGCGGAGCAGCAAACACCACTTCGACTCTCCAAATCCAGACATCTGGAGAGAGCCTCGAGCGTCCTGCCAGCTTTCTATTTATTGACTGTTCTTCAGCTCTTAGTGCTTCACAGACACGTTTACTAGCCGGGAACCCTGTGTCTCATTCAAAACCAGATCGCTGTTGATAGATGGGAACCGTCGATCCGTCTATGTGCTTACAGAGCACTTATTATTAAAGAGCCTCGTTATGAGTCGTTCTGATTCTGAGCTGCTGGGTATTTATAATGTTTAGTCTAATTGGTGTGTAATTACTGGAGATGACAGTAATGAAAAGCTTGAATATATAATGAATCATTTTTCTTTTTATCTACAATCTCAAAAATAAGAATACAGGCTGATGCTTTTGTCTGAACACCAATTAAAAAAAACCTGAGAGCAGCACTCGGCACAGTTAAAATGAAGACAGCTGAAGATCCCTTTATGCACAGTCTCTACTCAGTGTGAGTGTCACAATAAAACACTCGTGTTGTCACGGAAGGCTTTGCATTACAAAGACATGTGTGAGTGACTTCTTTAGCGGCACGTGCAGTGAAAGAGTCTTCGCCCCATTCAGTATCAATCTGCACATCACTAGCAGTTAGCCGAGCAGCATGGAGACGAGGGATAGTGGTGGAGCAGCGGCGCTCGCAATACCAGACCAACCCTCTAAGCTTTTTTGTGGAGGAAAATTGACCGTGGATTACACTTACACACTTATGTCCATGGGTTTAATGTTTGCATGACCTGTGAAGGTAATGTGGGTGTGGCGCAGTTTTATCAAGATCAACACCCTTACAGGCTAAAATCAGGTCTTGTGTTAGCTTAGCATCGCTAACAAACACAAATGGAAATTTCTTTTTAAACTCTTTGCTCGTTTTCTGTTTCCAAGGGGCATTAAGAACCAAAATGTCTCCGGCTGCATCTTATTTGCTGTTGCCATGGCAGCATGTTAAGTGGACGCCTGTTTATGGCAGCCCTTGTGATTTCTGTTTTCTTGCCATTTTCTTAATTACGCTTAGCTAGTAATAGGTTTGTTACTTTAGACAGCTCCTCCTTATTATTTCATCAACATTTCATCTGCTTTAAGGAAAATAATTTCCCAAATATGGGATCGATTAAGTCGATTTCACAAAGAAACTAAGAGGAGTTTAGGTCACTGACATGGGTCGTGGTGGCAAAAGGATCTATGATGGTTTGTATTGTCTTACAAATGATTATATCTGTTGTTGTTTCATGGGTTTGTCTTCTTCTGCAGGCTCCTTTTATCAGCGCACATGTTCAAATAAACACTGTGGATGCACACAAGCAGCTAAAAAGACAGATATTTACCCCTGCGAGGTGGTGGAGACCAAAAATGCAGCTAAAACTGACTAAACTATGGACTTGGATTAAACCATGGCAATAATAATAATGATCATGTAGCTCTTAAGCTTTTGGTTACACAAATGAAAATAATAATTATGTCTGTGTCGTGTTCACAGTTTGAAGCCCCCTCGAACCTCGAACACCTTCTCTAAATGTGGCTCTAAATGGCTGTTAAAAGCTCTTTATCTCCACGGGGTCACAATATGTTTACCTGCTGACACAGAAGGGGCCGTTTCCTCGTTAGTTTTTACAGTAACAGACTATCTCTGCCTGAACATGTGTTCCTCTCTTCGCTTCGAGTGACGATTGCTGGTGTTACCTTGCCTGCAGACCTAATTTCTCCCACTGGGACAGTACGGGTGTGAGGTGAATTTCTATGAGCCGAAGATGCTTGTTACTGCAGGGATTCTGTTTGCATTTAAAGTATTTGCCTTTTAAATGTGACATAATGATGAATTCTTCTGGTAAATTAGTTTAGTAAAAGTTTTTTTTATCAAAAAAAAAGAGGAAAGATTTTAGACCGTGCTATCTGCCTCGAGCAAGGTATGATATTGATATGATATTGATATTACTGCTTTTATTGAATCATAATACTTAAGCTGTCAGCCAGATACATTGATCATAAGCTGAGATTTGAGTTAAATCTCCTTCTTTGCATTAAGTGTGCGCACATTTGTGTAGTTGTGTGTCCGTGTGAAAGCGTCCGCCAGATGTGTCACGCGTTTCTAATGTGCGCACGTGTCCCGTCTCCAGAGGCAGGACGGCCTGATGCAGCGCTCCATCCGAGAGGTGAACACGTCCAGCCGCTGGTGTGTGCTGTGGGACCTGGACGAGGACACGCACTACAGCGTCCAGGTGAGACACACACACACAAACCTCTCCCTCAGTGCACTGCGTTTTGGATGATTTGTGTTCAAGTTTGATAGATAATATTAGGCTGATGCATTGGAGGCAGGAGTGTGATCTTATCTTAGTGTGAGGTTTGATACAACCACTGGATGAAACTGGTTACAAAGAAGGTGCTACATCAAAATCCTCTTCTTCATCATTGTGGTCTCTAGCAGATTGCCATGATTGCCTTTCCCCCCCCATTTTCTGCAAACACTCACTGACTACGAGACCAGCAGCAGTAAAACTTGAGCAAATGCACCGCCAACTGAGAATGGCATTCGATGCAGAAGGTGGACCGGAGCACGTTTCAAAAGCTGCAACCTTTGCTTTGATTGCGAACCGTCTTCATCTCCAGTTTCTGCTGCACTTTTCGCAGTTTCACTGCAGCTCTGAGAGAAGCTGGACGGCATTTGTAGGCAAGTCTGTTCCTTCCATTCAAACTACAACCACTATAATGTGTTAGTGACCAAAGCAATCACAAGGAAGTTTATGCCAACAACGTTTCCCTCACAACTGGTGGTTGGCAGATGGCTGTAGACTGGGTGTGACTGGGGCCAAATTAACACCACATGGTTAGCAGCCATGCTGCTGCACAACTGCAATACTGATTACTGATTGAACCACAGGTATGATGCAAAAAAGGCGGGAAACTGAACAAAGGCAGGAAGTACAACCAACTCAAGTGTAATACAGAGATTTCAAAATAAAACAGGAAGCTGCTAATGTAACAAAAACGATGGAAACACTTTCCTCCTAATTTTGTGAATTGTAAAAAGTTAAGCTGGTTAAGAAGAGCGTGTGTGTGTGTGTGTGTGTGTGTGTGCGCGCACATCAGAAAAATCTTTCAGCTGCCAGACAAAAGAATTTGTAATGTGTTGCAAAAAGGGACTTATAGAATTGAACTACAGGTCAGAAAATGTTCATCATGTTTGTTGGAACAGAAAGTTCTTTAAACTAGGCTCTAAATTACATATGAAAAAAAATCCCACAGTTACTGAGGTGGAGATGGATGCCTCGGGGTAAGGGAAAAAGAGACCTATTGTTCTTTTCTCTATTTTTATTCTATGAGTCAGCTAGAGTAGATTTGCATGAGTCACAGTTTAAAAAAAAAAACATCTTCAGTTCTTTTATACTGGTGCTTATGCAGCCCCTCAGTTTATCCGCGGTCTGAAGCAAACAGTTTTACCTCCTGACTTCAGCTGGTCGAGAAAGTTTAAAACAAAGGTGAAGATGTTATGGAGGTATAAAAGGCCCAAATCGGAAAACTGACGGGTGCTTCAGATTATACAGTTGTGGTAAGAAATTTATACTCATCATGAGCATGTATTTCATGGTAATTTTGGGTATTTCTTTGAGGTTTTAAAGCATACATCTTTGATGACTTTAAATATATGTATATAGACACACCCATTAATAAATGTGTTAAATGTGTCTTAGTAAGTTGCACCTCGACCAGATGCTTTTGGTAAACATCAACAAGCTTCTGGCATAATTCTGGCTGGATATTTGACCACTCTTTTTTGTAGAAGTTAAAATAGTTAAGATTTCATTTAAATTAGTTGGCTTCCCTCCATGGACCTGCCTTTTAAACATAATCCACAAATTTTCAAAAGTGTTGAGATTGGAGCTTTTGGGAAGACCATTCCAGAAACTTAGTGATTTATCCATGTGTGCTTGGGATCATTGTCCTGTTGGAACACCGAGTTGTGTGATTTAGAGGTAGTCCTCATCCTCCTTCATCATTCCATTCATTTTGTACAGTGTGTCAGCAAAAACAGCTTCAGATCATGGTGCTACCTCCACCATGCTTGACAGATGATGCAGTGTTTTTAGGTTTGAAAGGCTCACCTTTGCTACTCCAAACTTACCCTTTGTCATTGTGCCCAAGTAGCTCAATCTTTGAATTGCCTGACCATAAAAGCTCCTGAAGGCATTTGGCTTGTCCTCAATTTCAGTTGAACTTGAAGGTGTCGATCTTTGACCCTCTTTCTTGGCTGGCACCTTCTTAGTCTTTGGCGATGCAACACTGGCTTCACTGTGGACAGTGATGTGGCTCTGTCAGCAGTTTCCAGTTCATGGCAGGCTAGAGCCTTGGTTGTTCCTGGGTTGTTCCTGAACATCCTGACAAATTTCCTCTCATCTGAGGGTTACAGGTTGGATCTTCTTCCAGTCTGTCGCAAAGTAGTGACACTTTAATAATTTGTACTTATGTACAACTCTTAGAACTGATGATCTTGGAATTGGTATCAGTTCAAAGAAATCATTAAAAGCCCTAAAATGACCGTAAAATTCATGCCCATGAATGGATGGAAACTTCTGACCACAACTGTGCATCTATATGTACTCAGTATAAAAAAGTTGAAAGAGGAATTATGACAATCAGTGTTGGTTATTCTCCTATAAATACATATTTTGAGCATTTATTAAATGCTGATTCTGTGCTTTGTGTAGAAAGGTTATCCACATAGAAAATTAATTAATGTTTTTCACAACCTGGCAACCATACAAAATGCTTATTCATGGCTCAAAAACTATTTATTAACCTCCAATAAAAGCATTAATTTCCATTTTAATGACGTTTCATTAATTTCAGTTTACTGCATCTAATTTAATTAACTTTACTCACTGTATCCTTTTCCCTGAGCTTTCAGCCACATTTAATGGCTGGTTAGCAGATAGATGCATCATCTGTATCACAACTGAGCAAACTCCATCTGCCATGAAGGACCTACAGGATCAAAGTCTGGAATCTAGGTTTAAGAAACTTTATTAGGTCACGATAAAGCATAAAAAAACCCCTGAAGTGTCAGTATTTGATTAACAGTGACACGTCTCTCCTCTAAAAGTTTCAACTCAAACTGCAGCTCCTCTCTGAAGGGGGGAGTATCTAATGTGACTCCATTATCATGGTGTGTTAAACATTTTATTCTCCATTATAGCTTAATAGACTGATACAGGCTGTCCTTCAGCAGCGGGACTCGCGTCGGTGTGCTCGTCAGCAGACAGATGTCCTGCAGGAGTGTGCGCAGAAGCCCAGGGGGCGGGGAGGTGGTTGAATTTCACCTCTGACCTCTCTTCGGAGGGCGGGGAGGTTAAACGAAAATTAAGATTTTTCCAGTGGAGTTGGGCTTTATTATCCAGAGTTAGCGGACAGATTATCGCTTCTAGAAGACACTTTGTAGGCATCAGACTTTAGACTTTAGAGGAGAATAAACACTCAAGTTTAATTCAAGGACTTTTCCCATAAACTCCACAGAAAATTTGCTGCATATAGCCTTTGGCTGTGATGTGTAGGCGGCGCGAGCATCTGTGGCACAATCAGATCTCTTGCGTATGTAATTTTGTCTCTGTGATTGATTTGTTTCCCTCTGTGTGTGTGTGTGTGTGTGTGTATGTGTGTGTTAAACTGAGTATTTTCTGTTATAGAACTGCACTGCAGCTGCAATGCTCTCTTGTGTTTATTAATTTAATTTTTAACATTTCCTGGTGGCTGGAAATGCTCCCAAATGAGTCTGTAACTCAGATTTATATTCTCTCTGTTGTCTTTCAAGCTTTTACTCTGCGTCCTCCAATGATCATTCGGGATCACAGCCAAAAACCAAAGCACCACTTGCTCACTAAATATACCCTCGGCAGCCAGTTTCTTACCACCGTTACGTAATGTCATCCTCCGTTAATGCCAGTGTGGGAATGTGCCCAGGGTTTGTGTTCAGCTCTGAAGAGCTTGGCTCCTCTTTTTTCCTTAATAAATATCTTCACATTCCCTCTTTTTTTTCTTCTTCTTCTTCTTCTTGGATTCAGGTGCAGTCCGTCGGGCTGCACGGTGACAGTCCACCCAGCCGTGCCATCCACTTCAGGACTCTGGAGAGGACCGACCATTACCCAGCCGGAGTCCTGGACCACCGTAAATAAACATCAACACACTCCAATCTTGGGAATTTCCGAAAATAAAAGAATCCTTTAGGAAGCTCCGGGGAAACACATCTTGCCTTTTGTTGCAGCAACACAAACTAGACGACCCGAGACATTTTGTTGCTGTGTTAAATAGTAACGCCAGAAATGCTGTTTTAAGTACATTAGTGTAGGCGTGTCTGTAATGTCATCTACATGCATGTATGTATGTATGTTTGCACATTTCAATAAACTGCTGCAACAATTTTCAATTTCAAAATATAAAGAAATGGGTGGTTCAAGACTTTTGCACAGCATTGTAGTAAAAGGATGGCAAAATACCAAAAAAATGATACCTGTGATGTAACCATAGCAACTGCAAACATTTAAAAAAAATCAAATCTCATTAAGTACTGTGTTTGCAAAGTCTGCTATGTTACTCCTCCGTGCCACGGAGCTCCACTGTGGTGTCCATTAACGGCACATCAGTGAGTCACACTGACATGTTCCTTTATTACCATAAAAAAGCACCAAATGTGGATAAATCCACCGGTGAAAATAGTCCACTATTCAGTTCTTAAAGTGAGATTTGTGGATGGGAGTTAAAGTATAGAGTGGATCCGTCCTCGTGTGATGTCACACATGAATCTGGACCTGTCTTTGCCCTCAGACGAGCCAGCGATGGAGGGTCTGGGCATGACTCCACACCTGCAGACTGGAGAGCTGCTGATCATCACCACTGTGCTGCTACTTTGGGCAGGTCAGCTTGCATATGTGTGTGTGTGTGTGTGTGTGAGGGGCGTATCTCGGGGCCAGGGCACCACAGAGACAGCACAGACTGGGACTAGAAAACAAAGGGATGTTTTTGATTATTTTTTTCTGCTTTCCACACCTCCAGCTGTCATCGCGCTCTTCTGCCGGCAGTACGACATCATCAAAGACAACGACTCCAACGGCACCAAGGAGAAAGCCAAGAGGCCGCTGGTCCAAGCCACCTCCTCCTACTACAACGCTTCAGCTGGCAGCTCGCCCATCTACCACAACGGAGCCGTCCGCACCAGCAGGGTGACTCATTTACTAAACTTCCTCCTCTTCCTCCTCTCTTCATCTTGCTGCAGCACTCCTCTACAGTGCATGCTCGCTCCTGGCTGCCTGGAGTGTTTTGTTTCCTCTGTGGAGTCTTTGTAGTTGCATCAGAGATCTCCTAGCAACTAGAGCTGCAGCCATCACGGCTAAATATAAAACAGAGAGTAGAGCAAATGCTCATTCTGTCGTTGCCGAGCATCTCCCCGGTTAAAGCGAGCAGGCGGACGATTCGGTTGTTAAAATCCAGGCATCTTCATCTAGACACATCAGCTGTAGGTGTCCCGGATACGGCGCCCCCTGCTGGCCACGCATCATTTTATCACCCAGTTTCGCAACTTTCCCATCTGCAAGTTTGATTGATGGCGCAGGAAAAAACACCAGATAGGACATTTCTTCACATGCAGTGTCGAGTAGAGTCAGCGAGACTCATTACAAGCTGTCAGAGCAGCGTGGGTATCAGTGTGGAAGAAGGAGCTGCAGCAGAGGAAACTTTGGGCACAGATTATGCGACTTAACCGAATTAATAAGTCTGGATCCAACCTTGTGTAGAAGCCTTCCTGGTTTCACAGTTTTTGTGCATATTTGTCACACTTACAGGATTCAGATTATCAAACAAATTTTAATATTAGACAAAAAAAGTGCAGTTTTTAAATGATGGCTTCATTTATTTTAAAGAAAAATCCAGCTTTTCCTTTAATCCGTCACCCGTCCGTATGTTTAAAAGCGTGCTTGTCGAGAAAGACCCGGAACATCGTGGCGGTGCATCAGTTAATTCACACTTCCGAGCGAGAACCTGCGACTTCACGGCTCGCGGTGTACGGGTCAATCGACCGCCCACCGCGCGCAGCTGTATTCGTACAGGATGGAGGCCAGCGGTGTCAGGAGGAGAGAAAAGCGGCGTTTACTTTGAGCATTTAGAAAGCTGAAGCTGCGCTGGCTGCCTGGATTTAATGGTCAATTTCACGATGAAAATGCCACTCTTATCTTAATGGATTTTTTCTAAATGTGTTCTACACTTAAGAGTAAAAACCTCGGGGTCTTTTCTTACTGACATTTTGCAGCAATTCACGTGTCCCTACAGCTTATGAGGCACTTCTTGTGGTTTGAATCCTTTAAAAAACAATTAGGGCTGCATCTGCTGTCTTTAAACTCTGAGCCTGATGATGAACTGAAAATAAAAGCATCCAACTTTAAATAGGTTAGTCTTTGAATTAAAATGCTCCTTAAGTAAATCTCTGATGTGAGTCTCTTCATGCGTGTCTCCTTGTCTTCCAGCTGCACAGGGCCTCCTCCTCCATCAGCATCATCAGAGTCTGAGCTCGGAGCGGAGACTTGAGGACGGCGAGGGGAATTCACAGACATGCGAACTCTGAGTCTAATTTATTGTAAAATATGGGCCGAGTAAGAACCACTAAATGCAAATCAGACCCACAGGAGAGCGGAGGAGTCACGCTGTGGAGGCTGTGGGCGGCTGCTGCTCTCTGGTGGCCGGAGACGCGGTGGGAAACAGCTGGACAAAGCGACCTCCCGTTTCCTTCCCTCTGGTGTCAAAGACCGAGTGTGAATATCTGGCAGCATGTCGGCCCGACCGTGCGCCTCAGACTCACTCATTCTCAGAAGACGTGCTCTCATCTGGACGAGGCGTTTAGTCGACCCTCTGCCTTTTTTCCCGCTGTAGAATCTCACGCTCGCAATCCGTTCCTGTGATCATTTCATTGGATTTATTCACGTTACTTTCATGTGAGGTGATTAAGTATGTGCAGCACTGACATCATCATTTAAATCTGTACATATGCTGAAGGTGTTGCTACGGTGATTCAGACAAATATTTGAATGTATGGTGAGTTTACACTGTAAAAAGTTCAGAATTGTTTTAATTAAATCATCTCTTAATTTTATGTTTGTAATTGTGTGGTCACTTTTTGAAGGCAGTTCAAGGATTGATTTTTAAGGTGCACCCTTTAAACTGATCACAAACACGGGTATCTAATCAGCCAATCACACGGCAGCAACCCAGTGCATTTAGGCTTGTAGACAGGGTTGAGACGACCTGCTGAAGTTCAAATCGAGCATCAGAATGAGGAAGAAAGGTGATTTTCTTTTATGTGGCATGTTCTTCTGATCTGCTGGACTTTCCTGCACACAACCATCTCTAGAATTTACAGAGAACGGTCTGAAAAAGAGAAAATCAGCGAGTTTCTGGGTGAAAATGCCCTGTTGAGGTCAGAGGAGAATGACCAGACTGCTTTGAACCAATCAGAAGGCAACAGTACCCATCTTCTGATGGGAGCTGCATCAGGTATTGAGAACCCAGGGCATACTGATGATAAGTGGGCTACTGGAACAAGGAAGGTAGTCAGAACTGAGGGGATTGCACTACTAGAAGGCAAAATTGCAGCCATTGAAGACAGCTATACCTTGGAATCCCACAGGCAAATGGGAACCACGAAGAGGCTGCAAAGTACCTGCAGAGAGTAAGGTAAGTCCTGAGGAATCAGCTCAATGGGAAGAACAAGATCCGGGCAGTCAACACCTACACCCTGCCAGCATTCAGATGCTGGGATAACAAGCTGGCCAAAGGAGGAGATACTGATGTCAAGACCAGAAAGCTCCTCACCATGCATGGAGGGTTTCACCCCAAATCCAGCACCATCAGACTGCACGCTAAGGGTAAGGCAGGAGGCCGAGGACCGGTGAGTGCCAGAACCACTATTCTAGACGAAACTGCAAAGATCCATGAATACATCAGGAAGATGGCCACAAAGGATCACGTGCTAAGCGAGTATCTCAGACGGCTCCAGCAAATTCCTGGAGCAACATCCGAGATCTCTGTCCATAAGAGCGCAGTCCTGGAAAGAGCTAAGATGCTGCTCAGGACCCTCAAGCTCCCAGGCCTCCGGTAGAGGACCCGAGCTCGGAGGACAAAGACCACCCTTAGGGGCGAGCTCTCTCTTTAGATAGAGTCCGTGAGGGGGGAGAAAGATTTACTTACTAAGCCTACCTAATTATCATTATGAGTGGGGCTGGTTGCAGTCTATTGAGCTTTAAATCCATAATATAGCTGGACAGATGACAGCTCCCTGCTATTATGAACAATATGGACACTTAGTGATTATTTTCATGCCAAAAACTACATTTTCTGTCTCTGAGAAAGCTTTTACGGTACATCATAAAACTCATCAAATCTTATTATCCCTGATGCCAGTTTTGTCCACTTTGGGTTCATCTGGCAGGAAATTAACATGGAAAGTGGTCAGTGTGAGCCTACTAGTGCATTAGGATGATTATCAGCGAATCAATAGCCGCTGTGTGCGTGAGTGCGCACTCTTACATGGATCCGTTTTTGCGCCAATACGTGACATTTTTGCAGCTCACGCAGTAAAGCAACTAAAGACTGAGCTGTGGTACCGCATCGGATCCTAAAGCGCTCCCAACCTTTGATAACTGCTGTATGCAGTTTGGACACAAGGTGGCGCCTGAACTTCATCAATGCAGCTTTTTGTTCTGCAGGCTGCAGCAGTCATTTGTGCATCTGCGTCTCAGTCCGCACAAGACACAGAATAAAAGACAAGATAAGATTTAAATTTTTGATTCATTTGTCTTATAGATATTAATGTGCAGGATTATTAAGAAAACTTCAGCTTTTTCTTTAAGAATCATGTTGAATTGAATCATTATGTATCTAAAAATGTCAATGTTTCAAAGCAAGAAACAGAATTTAGCAAAAAATAACAGCCTATATTACCGAGGATGATTCATCTTATTGAACAGCACCACTGGAGCCTGCAGTTACACAGAGGTGCGGCCTGAATATCACACCAAAGAATGTATAAAATTCTGCTTCATTTGAATAAAGGGAAATGTCATCAATTCACCCCCCCTCCCCACGCGGAGCGTGATTTGCTGCTGTAAGGCTTTCCGGGTCAGAGGTCACAGGAAGGAAGGCCTCCGACCTCAGGCGTTTGTCGACCTTCTGAGTTAAGAGTAAAATATGTTCCTGTGATGTTTTGTCTTTGTTTTTGGCCTCAGTCCCGGCCTCCTCCTCCTCCTCCTCCTCCTCCCCAGACAAAAGACAGAGGAGTGGAGGAATCCTCGGCGACTGCGGAGGTAAAGGGCAGGTCGCCCTCGCTGACAGTCTGAAATATCATGGCCTGCCCGGGGCTCGTCATCCGCGCTGATGCTGCGAGGAAGTTTGCGACAAGTCTGTGGCGATATTGAGGCGGAGGAGACGGGGAACAGGATCGATCAAGCGCTGTTGACTGAATCATTAAATGTGGATAAATCCTCTTCTTTAATGTTGTACCGCCTCTCCTATCAGATTTCCTTTTGAAGAATTATTTTTAAAAAAAAGACACTTTCCTGCAGGTCCCGGAGGCTCATTCCAAGTTAATGAGATTTTAATCTGACATACATAACAGCACCTTCCACTGTGACATTTAAAGAAGTCATTAAGGTCTGCCTTTAAAAGGTGTCCGAATGATCTCTGCACTGCGTTTGGTGCTCAGATATTTTTGTATTATTTTACTCCACTAATTAAAATTCGGTATAGGGCACTCGCATGATTCTCAAGCGGAAGTAAAATGAAAGATCAAATTAACAATGTGCCAAGCCACCAGCCGAATGATAGCTCCATCATATAAAGGGGCTAAAATATTCCAGCAGCAGCCCACAGTGTGTTTGAAGTTGCTAGTGGGCATTTCCCACTTCCTGATTTCTTGGGTTTTTGGGCAGTTTTTAAATGATGATTTTATTTAATAAAGGAAAAAAGTTAATCCAAAGTAACTCCCCCCCCCCCCCCTTTGTTAAAACAGTTTCTTTTGTAAAGCTGAGTTCAGTGTCCACACCCACACCTGATTCAAGAAGCCACTCAAATGGAAGCTGTCTGACAAAGCGAGGCAGGGTCAGAGAGCAGCACATCAGGGCCTTGATGCACAGAAACAAAGTCACTGTAACAAAGACACAGATTACTCCGAGAGAGTCTTTAAAGCACAGAAGAATTTAACCCCACGAACTCCAAAGCAGGGCCACCTCAGCAGACACTTGGATATACTTTCAAGGTGGTTCTCAGTCTTTTGAGCTCCTCTATATACGGGATCTGTCAGCACCATTTGAACCCTGGATTATTTTGGACCTCTAAATTCATTAAGATACTCAAAGACTGAAACTCAACACCTTCAAACTGGATTTTACCCAACAAGGCAGGTGCTGAACTTCAAAACTGTCCCGAGTCTCAAAGGATTAAAACTCTTAAACTTCCAGCGATGGGAAAAGTGTTGGACCGAACTGAAACCCGCGGCCCCTCCTGGGAGTCCTGTAACATTTCGACCCTGCGTGTTTCAGTGAGCTCCGGCAAAATATGTCTAAAAACATCCAGTTTTCCGAAGAGAAAGAGCCGTTTCAGCGTCAGACCTCCCAACACATTTGGCCGGCCCACTCAAAATCACTTGAAGCCAGCGACATTCAGCTGAATGACTCACTGTATCGGGTCCAATGTGAAAGGGAGCATTGTTGCCAGGGAGAAACGCATCATGGGCGCAGACTGGAGCAGGCAAAGATTAGGAAACTCTTCATAAAGACGCTGCTCAATTTTCACTGCGTAGGAGGAATCAGAAGCAGCCAGCATCGCTAAGTGCGCTCAAACTCCAGTGCACATTCCTCTCATTGAGATAGTTGGTCACACCAATTGGTAGCACTTTGAAACAAGAAAGCCTTGTTTGAGAAGAAAAGAGGATTTCCTTTTCTTTCTTTTTTTTTTTGCTTTATGTTAATATTCCTCTTCTTCTTTCACGTTCAGAATGAATAAGGAGCTGAGATTTTCAGATGATTGGCAGGTGTCCATTGAAACGCAGCTAAAAGAGCTTCCTGTCTGCACGCTGAGAGGCACAAAGCCTGCGAATGACCCAGGTAAATGTCAGGACACCTTTTGTTTGACCAGAGAAGGTTCAAGAGTGGCCCCCGAAAGGTCTGAACCATTATTCCCCCCCCCCCCCCCCCCCCCACCACACACCCATCCGCCTT
>VOQJ01010348.1:56784-66846 GCA_015052665.1 Apistogramma diplotaenia
CTCAATACTGGCTTTCTATGTTAGACGCTAAATCAAAAGAAAATGTAGCAACACTTTCCTTGAGGTGGATTTTGAAACATTAGAAGCACACAGAGAGCACATTATGCTCACATCATAATCACCTCATAGAATGGCATGGGATATAATGCATAATGACTTGCAATCATTTTCATACATTATGCATTTGGATTGAGTGTGTGATGAGATTACTGTAAGACATGCTTGCTTACAGTATAATATGCATCGGGGTGGATGGAATATGATGTATGTACAAGAGAATCATTTGGATTTCACAGGAAATCCTGATGGGTGATAATCGCTCTTAATTGGCTAAGATGAATTTAGATATTAAGCTCAAACTGAGCACACTGGTATGGAGGACCAAAACTGACATAATTAGAAATAAAAAACAGAAATATATATACCTTGTATAAATACTGTTTTTCCTTTTCCTTCTATATACATTTTCATCATTTTTCGTTTTCCTTGCACACGTGTTTTCGTCAAGAAATGTATGTCATGAAAGTTTGAAAAGTAGATATATGAGGTTTACACGTTTACATTCTCGGCTAAAAACATCTTAAAAGTTGATTCTGTGTCATATTTCAAA
The DNA here is from genome assembly GCA_015052665.1 of Apistogramma diplotaenia. Lineage (NCBI taxonomy): Eukaryota > Metazoa > Chordata > Actinopteri > Cichliformes > Cichlidae > Apistogramma > Apistogramma diplotaenia. Next base: position 57,395 of record VOQJ01010348.1, read on the forward strand.
CTTTTCAGCCGCTTTCGACCGTGTGTTTGAGTTTTGATGCACAACGGAGCATGTGCAACCGATTTGCATATGGATGTTTATGACCAACAGCAGAGGAGGTGGAGTAAGAAGACCGCCCTCCTCATTTGCATAACGAGGCAGGAATGCATACGGAAAAGGAAAAAGGGAGTGACAAAACAAAATATGATGAAAATGTACGTAGAAGGAAAAGAAAAAACTGTATTCATACAGGGGATATATATTTATGGTTTTATTTCTAATTATGACAGTTTTGGTCCTCCATACACTGGATATAGAAAATACACTCCAGATAAATACACTGTAACTGGTTGCCGACTGACTGACTTTCACAGCTAAACTGCCATCATGGAGCAACTGCATCACAAGGTTCTGGTCTTTAATGTGAATTTCTGTGTTCAGGCGGCCAAAGATTTGTGTTTCTCACAGATTCGTCGCAGTTAATCTGTATAATCACAAACAGATTGCATGTAATTGCCAACTGGATCCCATTCAATTGCAAACTGACTGAAGGGTCGCAGACCTGGACACTGCTCAAAGGAAATATTTCAAAAGCAACAAGATCTCACTGATTATGCTCGTGTTGTGGTCTCCAGCCACCTACTGCAGCAACTGCTCGCAGCAGCATTTTAACATCCTTGAATGTGGTTACGCATCGCTTTGCTCAAATACTTTTTCACTTCTTCCCTGATGCGGTCGACGTAAAAATTTTCATTTTATAGATCAAAAGACTGAAGAGCATGCGTGGCTGTCAACTATCTTGCTTTGCACGTCATTTGTTTACAACTACTCATCAAAGGGGGAAGCTGCTGTCTGCAGGTCCTGCAGCCCAGGCTGGGAGCAGGGGCTGACTATAATCTTAGACACACTTAACTGATGATTTGCAGCAATAAAAGAAGAATGAGTTTAACTAATACTTCCGATGCATTTAAAGTTGATGCATATTAATAACTTTTACTTTATCAAACTGACAAAAGTGTCAGCATGATAAAGTATCATCCTACAACAAACCACAGGAAACAAGGGGCAACGCTTCCATTTAATTTACTGCAGTAAATTGGAGACGTTGTTGGCTGGTAATAAACGAGTAATAAGTAGGTAAATGGTGACAACCTACAACACGTCAACACAGGATGTGAACGTGAGCAGTCAGTGCTAACCACTGCACCGCCGCTCCCAGCCTCATCATTATCAGATGGTAGCAGACAGCTTCGAGGGTGCATTTCGTTGAATGTGGTCCCTCTTTTTGCTCTTCACAGCCACTGATGCCCATACCTGCACTATAAATGGAAACCATGATGCCACTGGTAACAAAATTTAGCTCATCAGCTACAGACTTCTGCTTGCAGAGGTGTGGGTGGGTAAAAATCTATTGCACCTGTAAGGAAATAAGTCAGTAAACAGGAGAGTTACCAAAGTGACCACAGATGGCATTTTTAACAAATCTAAGGGCTCAGAGTCTCAAATCTAAAAGTGTTCTTCTGAAGCTGCTTTTGGCACAAAGTGGAATCATAATGTGCTCATGAGATCTCACAACAAGTGAAGTGTTGCTAATACAAAAACGGAACACACTGCTGGTGTGATTACTAGCAAAGCATGCTGAGGGTTACCACCTGCTGCAGCATGCTGCTCACAAACCACAAAATAAATTCACACTGCAGCCTCTGAGCATCGTTTACGCCCATTGTCTGATTAGCAAAATAATTAATTTATAGAAATAATCACATCTACAATAAAAAAAAAAAGAAAAGACCGCTCCTCTGACACACGAGGATGTGGAATTTCTCTTCTAATGAAATATTTATTCTTTTCTATTTAGCAGTTCGAGCTAAATGATTGCATCAAGCTGCTCTGAAGCTACCATGGCATTTGACTTGCAAATAGCAGCAGGCGTTTGTAATTTAGGCCTGCAGCCGCAAACGAGACCATGATATAATCATTGTCTATTTTTGATGATGCACGCAGACAAACACCGCCGCAGAATTAAGCGACGGCGTGCCCCCCTGTAATCAAGTTAAGTCAAAGAGTGGCACAGCGAGGCCCACGCTAATAGCCAATCGGCCGCTGTCTTGAAAACTTCTCCAAGCCATGTGCCCTTGCTAAAGGAGACAAGACGGACATTCATCTCATCAGCATTGCAATTACTGGGATTAGAGGCATGCATGATTACAAACTATTGTGAAAATAATTATATTTCATCAGGGTCGACTTCTTGCTTACCGATCCACGCTTGGTTGAGAGGACGACGGTGGGCAAGAGAAGACATTATCGCACCGGGACACAAAACAGAGTTCACATTAGGTTGTGCAGTCAAATAAAGCCTGGTATGTAGTTGTGTGGCATGTCTATAATAAACCTATAACAGGTCGTAAGTCAGCGGGAACAGCTGCTGAGGTGTGTGGCTATTTAGCTTTTCAAGAAGACGACCGTGAGTCTGGAGGGTTGAAAGCATCGGCGCTAATGTCTAAATTCTTCTTATCCCTCAACACGCAGCAAAAGATCATTTACAGTTACAGCAGAGTTTGACTGTTGGTGTCGCCGTGGAAACACAAGACTTGGAAAGCATCAAATGGATGGAAAAAATAAAATAATGGTGTTACACAGTAATGACATGAAAGTTTTTTTTCCCATTTTACTCCCTCGCCACACTGAAGGAAACGTTTAAGAAAGGCAAAAAACGCTTATTGTCTCCTTGTCAGAGTTAAATGAGAGAAGTGATACTTTGATACGTCTGTTTTTTTTTAGTGATTTTATAGCTTTTTCTGCTCGTGTTGGGCAACATTCGCAGAAATATAGACAGGAAATAGGCCTCGTGATTAGGCTACAAAGCTCTATAGCTCCACTAGTTGTGTAACCCACAGAGCAGGGCTTAACTCTCTGCTTAGAGGGTGATGGTTGTATTTCCCAATAGTAGCTGTAGTCTACTGTGATGCAAGAACAAAAGAGTACAAGTACAAGATAAAGCTTCCTCACTATTGTTCTGAGCTGCAGCCCAAATCATCACCCCTCCACCACCGTGCTGGCAGCTGGTATGAGGTGTCTGTGCTGATGCCCTGCTGCACATTATGGCCAAACATCTCCACTTTGATCTCATCTGTCCCGAGGATGATGTCGCTACACAAGTCTTGTGCTTTGTTCAGATGCAACTTTGCAAACCTAAGCTGTGCTGCTGTGTTCTTTTAATAGACACGAGGCTTTGTGATGGAAATCCTTCCAAATAAGCCACATTATGATCATTTAATCACGTGCATTTGCTTAGCAGGACCTGGCTGCTACTTACTCTCTTAATTACTATGGAAGCAGTGGGGGAGTTTTGCATTGTTTTCCTTTCTTTTTCTCATGATGGCATGCATGTTTATGACCGTGCCAAGACCTGTGAAGTAAGGAAATGTGCAGTGGAGCATTATTTCCTTGTTAAACCTTAACTGTGGGCACGCGGGCCACAAGTTGGGATCTGTGGCTTCAGCCGTTTCCCCCTTTGCTTCCAGTTTTTATGCTAAGTTTGTTGGTTGTTAATGGTAGCTTCATATTGAGAGTAGTGGCACGACAGTGTTATCAATCTTCTCATTTAACTCTTGGCCAGAGCATAATACTGAGAGGAGGGTCAATATTCCCATTACAGTGTAAAAAAAAATGCTGGTGACAGGCACTTGACCTTTATGTTGAAAGGCCAAATACTAAATGGCCACACCTCCATGGAGTGAGTAGGTAGTGAGCCAGTGGAGGAAGCAGCCATGTGCTGCTATAACAAGTTACATTATTTTTAATCACTTCTTCTGTGCAGCTCAAGGCACAGTGCAGGAAAACCAGCGCCTCCAGGTAAAGCAGGTAAACCCCACAGACTTCAAACACATTCCAAAATCTAGACAGCACACGCCCTGGATGGCATTCCCTCCCTAAAAACCAGACAAAAAAAGAAGTAAGTTTTTCTTACCTGCGTCTTTCTGTACTCGATCAGCTGTGACAGGCCAAAAGCCGCGGCGACCGCCCCGCCGCCTACGAGGGCCGTCCGTTTCAGAGCCCTCCTGAACGCCATCGCCCCTGCGGTGAAAGTGAAGTGCAGGACAGAGACAGCAGTGCCTGGGTTATGAGTTTTTTTGGCATGACAGGTAATGATGTGAAACAGGTATGTATGCCTGTAAGCAAAGTGGAGGTGGGAGGGTCTAATGCTGAGGGAGGCATGTTTATTCGCTCTGTTGTTATCAGTGACATTTCAAATATCATCAGAGACTGATCTGATGCACAAATAAATGGTAGAATTAGCAATACAGAAATTATTCTTAGTTAAACCCCTTGAAAAATCGTGCATATCCAGCTTTGCATGATTTACACATTCAGCTTGCCCTGATAAGTAACTGCTGCCCAGCAGGGCGTGCAAACTGTGGAGGAAAACCACAAGAGCTGTGAAAAAAGATCTTCGAGTTTAAGGCACTCGGTCGCCTTTAAAATCCTGCTAAACATGCATTCCAAAGATGCGCCTGCACCTGATCCTGGGGGGTGATTTAGCTTGATTTTATCCAGCAAACAGCAGCTAAGATGCTGTTTTACTTCTAGCAGAGCTAAAGATTATCAGATGAGACATGACGTGGAGTCCAAGGTCAAATTAAGGTGAATCTTAATGCTCAAGCACAGCTTTTTTCTACAATAAAGATTTTTTCTGGCCCCATCAAAGAAGGTCAGGCCTACCACCAAAGGAAAACCACCAAGACGTTTTTAAAACCTTTCTTGCAATAGGACAGTGGAACAGGAAAGCTGGGAGAAAGATGGATGGCTTCGGGGCGGATTCAAACCGGCGGCCAGGGATTTTATTTTTAACAAGTTTTGTTTTAAATTACTCAGATCTGAAATACATTTTTATTTATATGTAGTACAATTGTTATTACACGTTTAACCTCCCCCGAAAGGGTCGCTCTGAATCACGAGAACGCATCAGTGTGCATCCAAATTCCGGTTTCTACGGGAACACGTCGGTGGATCCTTCACATGTCCACAAACCTTTGATCACAGTGTGTATATATAAGGACTATGCAAGGAACACATTCATTATTAACCTGTCCACCAGTTATGGTCTGACATTAAATGATCGTCTTGTGTACAATCAGACAACAAAAAACCGACCTCGACGTCCTAAAACTCACCACTGCCACTAATATTCAATGTTTCCAGACAAGACAAATAAAAGCAGCAAATCTCTGCAACAAAGAAGCAAAGTTTTAGCCACAAAGGCAAAATACTCCAAACCGTAACTGCATGACGTTAAACAGGTCACAAGCAATAAACCACTCATAATAATGACCAGATTTTACACCTTGCATCAGAGAAAATAAGATGCTACTGAAAAGCTAAAGCATTAAAATGAATTCACAGCATATTGCAGCCATTAACTCTTTAATAATCTCATAATGAGCATGCACCATAACAAGCACTGCGTGACACCAGCTCTGCACAGCAGTCCGCGGGCCTCAATTCCCATCAGGTGAGCCCCAATAAAGTATTTGCATTCCTACTGTAATGCACACCGAAAAACTGGTTTCCAGGGAGCGGCGCACGCTGCGGCAGATTCTAATGCATTTTAATAAAGCAGATGGCCCAAAGGTCAACGAGCAGTTCGGCGTAATTAATGACCTATTACATGTAGCATGCTACAGTGCCAGACAGACAGTAGCGCCACAAACTGTCTTTCAATATTTTTACTGACAACTTTTGAGAAAATTATAAACTTTTGTATTCAAAACAGCTTAAATGAGCTCAGAACAACTACAAATTAAGAACTTTTTTCAAACCTACGAGGCCACAAGGCTGAAGTTTGCCGCCTGCTTTGGTCCGTTTAGGTGAATTAGCCACTTTTAAAATACTGTTCATACTGAACAGTATGGTCTCTTCTGTAAGAATATACTGAAAATCTCGATGTCCTGAGATGATCAAGATGATTCGGGGACTATTCTGCACCCATAAGAAGGGAAAGGCTTCTATTAATTAGAGATCATTTTGACTTTGATGGACCACTGGATTGGTGTTGTGTCACCACTGCTGAGAGCACAGCTTTCAGTCTACCAGTCCATCTATGTTCTAACCATCATAACTTCTGAGCAGTGAACAGAAGAAGATGGCAAAAACAAGCCGCTGAAATCAGCTTCCTCTGTGGGGCGGGGTGGCTGGACTCGGCCTCATGCCGGTGTTACAAATTCCAGTTCTTCAAGTATGAAAGGGCCTGCGTGCATCAGAGTCTTTTAGATTTTGTCATCAGACCATGAGTACGAGGTTCCAAGTTGACGCATGTGTCGTCACCTACTAATCGGACGTTTGGCAGTTCGATTCCTGGCTGCTCCCGTCTGCATGGCAAAGTATGTTTGGGCAAGATACCGAACCCCAAGTTGCTCTCCGATGCAACCGTCAGAGTTTGAATGTAAGCGAATGTTGCATAGAAAGCACTCAGCCTTAGAAAGAAGTGCTTGTATGAATGTGTATGAATGGGTGAATGAGGCATGTTGTATAAAGTAGAGTAGCAAAGCACTATATAAGAACCAGTCCATTTGTCATGTGGTGCTATATATCCCACTGCAGCCACCAACTACTCATTGATAAACTCCCCATAATGGCTTCCTGGTATTTCCGATTTTCTGGGAAATCACACTACAGCTAGGCTGCTTTTATTTTGAAGGTGACTGCTAATTTATCTACATAGCACGAGTGCGCGTGCAACTGCAACTTCGCTGTAATTACACTGGATGTGAGCTCTCTAGCCCCAAAACACGTCAGCTCACATTAAAAAAGAAAAACTGACGTAAAATTTACATTTTTTTAAACAAGACATGAGCGTCTACGTACTGAAGCCGTGTGGAGAACGAATCGCTGTATTTAAGGACTACAGTTTAAATCACCATTACGAGACTAAACAAGCAGAGAAACAGAAGAACTTGACTGATGCAGAACACGAACAGACATCTGAACCTTTGCTAGCAAAGCTGCAAAAGCAACAAAGACTTTGAACCAAGCTTTAAACATCCACCCACATCCATAAAAAGCCGTTCTCTGATGGGAAGTTTATCAAACCTATCTGGGATACACCCAGATAAAGCACATTCCTCATCTGGCTTGGTAGCACCTCTGGTTCCCTGAGGAGGAACTGGAAAATGTTGCTGGAGTAACGGAGGTCAGGAATACTATGCTCAGCCAGCTGCTACTGTGACATGACTTTGGGTAAATGGATGGACGGACGGACTCAAGAATTACTCAAGTTAGTGGAGAATACCACCACAAGCAATTATTTTAAGTTGTTGGAAAAGTAAAGCCACAGTATTTGGTCTTATATCATTTTCCCACACAGCCATTTCTATGATCCACAGAGGATGGTCTGAAAAAGAGAAAATACCCAGTGAGCAGCAGTTCTCTGGGAGAACATGTCTTGATAGGAAGGCAACAGTAACTCAAATAACTACTTGTTACAACCAAGGTATGCAGAAGATCATCTCTGAACATGCAACATCTCAAACCTTGAAGCAGATGTGCTACAGCAGCAGAGGAGCACCAGGTGCTGCTTCTGTCAGCTAAGAACAGGAGACTGAGGCTACAATTCACAGAGGCTCACCAATTTATTAAAGCAGAAGCTTTAATAAATGTTGCCTGGTCTGAGGAGTCTCGATTTCTACTGCGACACTCAGATCACAGGATCAGAATTTGGTGTAAACAACATGAAAGCATGGATCCATCCAATATGGGCCCAACTCTGAGGAATGTCTCCAGCCTCTTCTTCCAGCAGGTCTGCAGTGTGCCTAATGGAGTGTCATGTCATCTGAACATCTGTACCGACCAATAGCAGCCTCGACTGATCAGCAAAAATTAAATATAATTCAGTTTCTGTAAATCCAGGCCACAGTCGCAAATAAAAATATTTTCTTAATCTGTTTAATCTCAGCAGACACTTTCTAATGCATTTATGGTTCCAGTCACTTGGTTAAAGCCTTACTTAGTAGAACATGGTGCTAATTTTGAAGATTAAGGTCCCATTTGGCAGGTCAACACTTTAAGTGACAAGCAAAATAATAAATTACAAAAATTAATTAAAAGCACACACACACACACACACAAACTAAACAAAAGTGGTATTGACAGAGTTTCATAATCAGAGCGAAGCAATTAAGTGCAATCTGCACATTATGTACACTATCACCTCCTCCTCTTCCACACTTTGGGAAGTCACCAGCGTTCACTTCGAGCAGCCTGCAGACCCATTATGAGTCATGAAGAGGAAGAGGAAGAAGAGGAGGGGGCAGCTATTTGAAGAAACACGTGAAATATGTGCCTATTATTATTATTATTATTATTTAAAGGCGCTACTTGGGAGTGTCTGCTTTTAACAGCAGGTGGTGGTATAGTGATGGCAGCTATGCCGGGCCATACAAGAGGAAGTCGGTTTGATCTTTGACATCCTGCAGTGGATTAAACTGTGAGCTCGGGCGGGCTTTGAGGGGAAACTACTGTCGAGTTCCGTCTTTACGTTGAAAAAAAGGGGGGAAATAAAGGTGCCATACACTTAAAAGGGAATGTGAATTATTTAGCCATTTATATGGGTTTAAATAACATTTAAAACACATGCATATGGCCTGTGTTTAGCTCCAACAACAAGAGAAATATGAGGTTATTTTCTCAAGTGTCATGGAGTGACTAACGAAGAAAAACTCGCAGATACTATTCTTTTTTATTTCTTTTTTGTGGCCGGAAAAAAACACGGGTTAACCAATCATTAGAGCGACTTTAAAATGGCCGGAAAACACCGGATGACACAACAAACATTCTCACTTACAGGACTTGGTGCTTCGTGGCTGGATAAAAGTCGCTCGGGGCGATTCAAGGCGGCAACTGAGGGCATCGGTGACAATCCAAAACGGAGGCTGACTGCTTTAGAGCCACAACCAGGAAGTCCAGCGGGCACGTCGAGCGACGCCGGGGAGAGCCAATCGGAGGGCAGAACGGTTAAGCGCGTCCAATCGAGTTCGAGCAGGGGCGGTACCACGTTATTGACGTACGTCAAAGAGAAGATTGCGCAACTCCGCTCGCTTCTTCGTCCCCCTCCTTGGGGATAATAACGATGGAAAGCTGCCGCCAGCTGTCGTTTTTTCTGTTATTTAGGACAGAAGGCGTGCACAGAGATGTAAAGCCATCACCCTGCAGATACAAGCATATGTTATGGTATTTTCTGTGTATTAAAACTACAAAAATGTGTACTGTAATATACTTTTATCACTAAATAACTCCACTTTGTATCTTATTACCCCAAATGAATCCACGCATCTCTTATGAAAACAGCATTAAATTTAATTAGAAGCATTATTTCCAAATTAACTGAACCACTTTCTGCGCCCACAACCCCCCCCCCCACCCACACCCACAAACCCACCCACACACACACCCCCTCCCTCTGTCGCCACTCCACG
>VOQJ01010348.1:68630-79764 GCA_015052665.1 Apistogramma diplotaenia
TTGAAAAACCCTTTGCAGCCCTCGCGGTGTGCGGGGATAACGCAGCCTGCCAGCACTACGGAGTGCGCACCTGCGAGGGCTGCAAAGGGTTTTTCAAGGTTTGTTTTCATTGCAGCTTTAATAAAAACTGCAGAAAAAAAACGTGCAGTTTTAAAGGAACATTTGAGGCCAGCTCGAAGGCGAACTTGGTGCATCAGTTTACATAGTTTTTTTAAAATGAATATTTACACTTTTTAACCTCAAAGTCTCCCAACATTTCTGTGGAAATAAACTGAAAAATATAACTATACACAAACAGGAATCATGTCCCATAATGCAACTCTAATTCCGAATAATCGACTGTAATATAAAACGTCCCCTGGGGGCCCTGACCAGCCTTTTAAATTGGATATTAGACTCCAGATGCACGTTTTGATCTCTTGACACGCGCGTTGAACGGCGCAAATGTCCTGTATGAAAATGACCACCAACGTGCCATGAATCAAAACCTGCCCCTTCATCTCTCACAAGGAGATTCCCGGGGGCCAGTCTCCAAATTATGAATGACCACGACCCTGTATTTACCCAGACCTGCCTGTGCGCCTGCTGAACGTCTCAGATGGCCCGCAGGAGCAAGAGTGCTGCTGTTAATTTTGAAAGGACGATTTAATCCCTTTGTTAGGTTACTTTTCTTTTTTTTTTAAATGGCTCAAATTGTTGTTTTTTTCTGTTATTTATAACTCTTCTTGTTTTCTGTGGTAGAGATCATTTTAAATCTCTCATTTGGCAGATTCGGTCTGTTTAAAACACCCATATGGCTCCTTATTAAGAACAATATGAGAACAATGCATCAGCATATTGTGGCTACTGAAATTGTGCTTTTACTTGTAAACTGTTACAAGAAAATGTCCAAAAATGGGTTCCTATTGTGTAGTAAAAATGTCTGTGCAGAGTTTTAGTGCACAGCATCAGTGGTAAATGTATTCAGAGCACTGAAAGTTTTCTCAACTTTGAAAAATAGCACCACGATGCACACAATGAGCCTTCAACAAGTTAAATTTTCATTAACCGAAGGTGCCTTTAAGCACCAGGTGTGTATTAGAAAGATGACCGAGCCACCTGAGCCCCAGAGCCACGAATCTAATAAAGTGCAATATTGCATTTTCAAAAATGTACATGGAGTAATATACAGATTTCTCTTCTCTCTGTGCAGCGCACAGTGCAAAAAAATGCCAAGTATGTGTGCCTGGCTGCCAAAAGCTGCCCTGTGGACAAACGCAGGAGGAACCGATGCCAATACTGTCGCTTCCAGAAGTGCCTCGCAGTGGGAATGGTCAAAGAAGGTAAACAGATAAACCGCAAAAGCTTCTTAAACCATTCATGTTTGTGCCACTTAAGAGGTCAAAGCTGAAAAGTGTTGCCCTCTTCACCTTTTGCCCTGCAGTGGTGAGGACAGACAACTTGAAAGGTCGAAGGGGTCGCCTGCCGTCCAAACCCAGAGCTCTTCCAGACGCCTCCTCACCTGGCAGCACCCTCCTGAGCGCCCTCATCAGGGCGCACGTGGAGTCAAACCCTCCAACTTCTCGCCTCGACTACTCCAAAGTAAGAAGAGCTGACACTATCAATCAAAACTAAGACGTAGCTGAGCTGTAATCATTAGTATCCCTCCAATCTGACCCAACTGGTGACCTTTAACTGCAGTTCAAAGAGAGCCCAGGAAGTCCCCCAGGAGATGATGCTCAGCATGTCCGGCAGTTTTATGATCTCCTGACCAAATCGATGGAGGTTATTCGGGGTTGGGCGCAGAAGATCCCGGGTTTCACCTCTCTACCTAAACACGACCAAGACCTCCTCTTCTACTCGGCCTTCCTGGAGCTTTTTGTGTTACGGTTGTCGTACAGGTAAAGAACTGTGGAAAATGCACACCAAACTAGCAGTGAGTGTAAGAGATCTCATTCGTAATCACTAATGAAAGCCTGGTTAACGGCAGAGAGCATGCAGAGCATGTTAGGAGTCATACAATCTGAAGCTATGGGATTAATTTCTGGATCTGATAGACTCATGCAGAAAGCCACTGGGCAGTTAAAATTCACCTCTGCCCTGCAGCTTTATACGTTAACACAGGCTGTCATAATATTTCAGGTCCAACCCAGAAGAAGGGAAGCTGATCTTCTGTGACGGGTCGGTGTGGCACCGGCTCCAGTGCCTGCGGGGCTTTGGGGAATGGATCGACAGCATCGTTGAGTTTTCTGCCAATCTGCAGAGGCTGAACCTGGACGTCTCCACCTTTTCCTGCATATGCACCCTCGCCCTGGTCACTGGTGAGACACCAGCATTTCACACTCATGTGATCTGCAATACTGAAAGTCATACGCTGTTAAATGCTGCATTCAGGTGTTTCAGAATGAGCGATTTTGACAGTATATGACTTGAGAATATTCCCATTTACAGTTGTAAATATTGTTTTTTATTTATCATTAACATGGCTCCAGTAAAAATAATATACAAATAGGAATAAAAAGAAAAAGAACAATACTCTTAATTTACAGTCACAGTATTAAATCATGCTGGGATGTGAAGCTTTAATTTAGAGAGGATGAACTGTTCTGACTGAACCACATTTGGCATTTAAGGGATTGAGTGCAAGCTGGGCACACTACTGATTATTATTGATTTAGTTTCTCTTGATTATACCCATGACAGGTACCTGAGCAGGTGGCATCTCAGCACTTACCAGATGAATTTTACTGTAACCCAACCTAACTAATTTCTAAATAAGAAAGAAACATTTCAAAAAGAAAAAATATCCTCCTGTTGTGTCAACCACATACCCAAACAGCAGGACGTATGCACAAATGACTGGAAAAAGGGTTAAAGTAATAGAAAATGATTGAAATGACAGGTAACCAGATAAAACATTAGCAGAAATGTTATAAATTCTAATCAGTGCTGTTTTATTTATACAGTAAGTTAGTACAACAATTAGCTTATAGCTAATAGCTAAACCTGCCTAAAGGTATGCTATATGACACAGTTTATAATATCATGCAAGTGAAAAGTTTAAATAGTTAGCTTAAGTCGCTAATGTGCATAGTTAAAGTGATGAGCAATAAGAATAAAAGCTGGACTTGTTAGCCAAAAATATATATATATATAGTTTGTGGGATAAGTTGTTGATATATGGGTAGGATGTTAATCAGTTAACTATGTTTGAATTAGCAAAAAATAATGGCTAAATCATTAGTTAGAAAATAGGTGAATAAAATTGATAAAGTTCTCAACGTAATAAGAAATGGCTAATTTCATTAGCTAAACATGACAGCGAAAATTTTAAAAAGTAAATAAGTAAAATGCAAAATATATAATATATAATGTTTTAAGATTAATATTATAAAATGCTTCACAAAAAATGCTAAAACATTCAACAAAAAGTTTTTTTAACTACATTTATTTGAAAATGATGGCTAAAATTAGCTAAACATACCAGCTAACCAACAGTAAGAGAATGGCCCAAAAGTTAGATAAAAATAACAGTTAAAATAATTAGCTAAAATACTAATGATTTAAAAAGGGTTGAAAAGTCTCCTGAGCTTTAATATAAAAAGTTAATATGAAATGCATGGTTTAAAAATGACCTAAAAGTGATGCACAAATAGCTAAAAGAATTAGCGGAAAAGTTAATATAAAGTACATAGACGGAATAATTATCTACAAGTAATTCAAATAGTTTAATTCATTTAAAAAATGTTTGAAATTGCTAAATGTAGATGGCTGGACAGGTAAGTTTATTAGCCACAAGTGGAGGCTAAATGTCATATAGTTAGCTACAGGAAGCAACAGTGACAGCATGTAGAAATGATTAGCTAAAAATAATAAGGGTGGAAACTTCTACATAAACAAAACAGTCTTTAACATATGATCTATAAGGTACTAGTCAAAATTTGGTTGCTATAATTAAATTTTAATTATTAATTTTAAATGTTTCCAAACAAACGCTTTAAGATGACTGCAGCTACTAGCTACTCACACGAAGCATTCATTTTTACGTATCAAAGTTATTGCAGCACCACTTTAGAGATAATTGGAGATTAGAGCATTTCTTGTTCAACTTTTTAAAATGAATGAATAATTTTATTTCTCTCTCTGCAGAGCGGCACGGGCTGAAGGAGCCAAAGAAAGTGGAGGAGCTGCAGAACAGCGTGATTAGGTGTTTGAAGGATGGTGGGACGGGCGCGGATGGAGGCTCGAGCTGCTGGTCCAATCATTTGTCCAGACTTTTGGAAAAGCTGCCGGAGCTGCGCACTCTGTGCATCCAGGGCCTGCAGAGGATTTTCTACCTGAAGCTGGAGGATCTGGTGCCGCCGCCTGCCATCATAGATAAGTTATTCCTCGACACTCTGCCCTTTTAGAGACACGAGAGTGAGCACGCACGGGGATGTTTTTCTGTGGTTTTCTAAGCGAGGACACTGTTAAATCCCTTTTTCCCTAGTGACTATTTGGATGTTGTGCACAACATTAAAAAAACACGTAAAAAAAATTAAAACTACTACTGAGCCGTTAGATCACATTTCACTGAGAACATGTGAAATGAGAAGGGGAAGAATTGCTAAATGTGTCACTGAAGCATGCTGATGACTTTGAAAGGGATGAAGTTCACTGCAAAACTGAAATAACAAGGTTTTCCTGCTATTATTGCTCTGTACAGTGTGATTTAAGCAGCCTGTCAGGCCAACGTTATGGACTGTAAGCGACTAAAGTTTCTCCTGTTTATCCTGTACAAAGGCATTTTGATACGAGACATGGCATCCCATCATGTTTATTAGTGATTCATAATATTCACTGACCTCTGTTGTCTTCTCAGAGTGAGATGTCATATTCCATGCTTTAATAAATAAAGAACTAAATGGAGCTACTCTGGCCGCACTGCTGGTCCTTTTATCATTTACTCTGATCCACTTTGAGAGGTTTGATTTTTCGATATCCCTTTAAAATATTATTATTATGTAATATTTTATCCTTCTTAAATGATTTCATTATTTTACTTTGCTCTTTAATTTTAATTCTGCATAATGAAAATGTAAGAGGCAAATTTAAAATAATGCAAATTTGCAGGCATGCATGCAAATGTATTTGTTACAATAGAGTTAGACCCCCCCACCTCCTCTTTAGATATTGGTCTATTTTAAACAATTACATCAAGCAAGTGTAGATTTTTTTTCCTTGCTTGATATTTTGTATGCATGCAAAACTGACAAAAATCCAAAAAGAATCAGAATTTTATTTTATTCAAAGTTCACACAAATACATATGGATCCAAACTAATGCCACTAAGTTATAAGGAAGTCATATTAATATTTCTCCTCCTTAAGTGATGAGAAAAGCCAACTTTGGACATTAATTAACAAACAAGCTATAAGAAACCACGTGTGCCTTTATATGAAAGATAAAGGTCACGCTGACAGTGTTTTTCAAGCAAAGCGGGCAGATTTTATACAGAATTTTCCGCGGCATGACGGCATGAGTGTGTGTGTGCATGTGTGTGTTTTCTGGCCGTCGGCTGGCTGACATTTCTGCAGCCCTTCGGTTAGATGTGGCATTAAAGAAGTCCGTTTCTGCTGCCGTTAGCAAAGATAAAGGCCCCGAATTCAGCACCTGCACCAAGAAAGGCCAAGCAGAGGAAATAAATGGATGTGCCGCTGCTGAATATATCCCATGACCCCCTGTTGCTCCTGCCAGTGTGATTAAAATTCACTTCTAAAATTTTTTTTTAATTTTAAAAGCAAAATCCTATAAAAAGCAGCCTAAACTTTTGAATCAAGCATATGGAAATGATTCAAAACCATCCCAGCTGATTTGTACTCAGCAGCCGGTGACATGTGTTCTCGTCTATCTGGCTGAATACATTGATTTCATGGTTAGAAAAAAGGTCTTATAGGATGATGCTCCCAAGGAGGTTTTAATAGGCCTGCAGATCGATATTGGAGGCTGTTTGGTGCCCCGGCGTGGCGGGCTGAGATAGAGATAAATCAATAACGGTATCTGAGAAACATCCAGTTTATGCTGATGATGATGGTGATTGGCAGGTGCAGAGAGGGAGCGTCATACAATAGTTGATATTTAACAGCCAAACGGGGCTTGTTCCTATAGCAATTTTATGAATATGGATGCTGAATTAAGGTCACAGACAGGAATGTTATAGCAAAATTAGCCTACAGGAAATCTATTGATCTACAATGTCGTGTTACAGCATCATATACACAGTATATGTCAATGCCAAGTCCCTGCAGTAATGTACTGTGATACACTGTGCAGCTAAAAGTATGTGTATTGCTCTGTGCAGCTGTTGCCACTGGTTCCCAGCCTCTGTGGCTCATTTCCCTCTAAAATAAAGCAGCTTTTTAGATATTAACACTGTTAATAAAGAGCAAAACTACAAAGTGCAAAAAAAAAGGGACTCAACCTTCCTGCATGTAGAGCATCAGCAGCAAACGATGCATCCAGGCTGTAGCTTATTGCAAAGACGCACTTTCAGTGTCCCCTTATTCACTTCAGGTGTAACCAAAATGTATAAAAACACCTTTCATGTTGCCTTTATGGCTATTTAGCGCATATTAGGCTGAGTATCCAGGGGATCAAAACTCCCGAAGGCCACCAATGCTCCAAATTCATCATGTGTCAATTAAATTAAGTGCACATTTGCAGTATTTAAACCGTGATGTATTAATTATGCACTAAAATGGGGTGCACGGCAAGAGGAACAAATGCTGAAGTAATTGTTAGCCAAATATTTCGAGTCCTGAAGTTATTAGGGAAATAAAATGAACAATGCATCAACTATCAAATTGTTTATTTTGCATTTTATGTACTGTGTGAGTTTTGAAATCCCTGCACTTTTAGCTAATGTTGTAGCCTTGTCTTATATGGTGACTAGACTAATTCAAAATGATCGCACAAAGGGCCCAGCACACTTTTTTGTTCTGCAGCTCCATATCTGCACTCTGTAGATTCTGTCCTCCCAACTGTCATAACAGTTATCAAACCTGTCAGTCTGTAGGCTGCTTCTCTAAAGACACCAGCAGCACCACCAGCTCTCCAACACTGGAAAGTTGTATTGTTAGTTCAGGTAAGATGGGTTCAGGCAGAGTCCTTCCCACAGGGCAGAGCAGGAATTTTCATCAGCAAGGTGACCCAAAGACCCGAAGAAATGTACAAAAAAATGACAACACTAAAACATTGGAATGATTTGCAATTTTCATAAATCCAGATTTTATTAATAATATAATAGAGAAAACATATCAACTGTTTAAACGGAGATAGTTGACTATTTCATGAAAAATATGAACTCATTTCATTTCATGGAAGCAACACTTTTCAAAAATGTTGGGACAGAAAACAAAACACTGGAAAAGTTACTGGTACTAAAAAGAAACAGCTGGAGAAACATTCTGCAACTAATTAGGTTACCTGGCAACGGGTCAGTGACAGGATTGGGTATTGGGGTCTTTGGAATTGGGGTTGTATTTGTGGTTTGTATCAACCATTCCCCCTGCCTTCTGTGTGTACTTGAGGTCACATCCCCGTTGCATCACAGCTTCAAAACGCCCTTGGAGCATTTCAGAAACAGAACTTTTAGTCTGTAGGGGGTCTTTTAATTTGAAAATTGACCAGACTCCCTGTATCGCTCCTGAGTCTGACTTCCTGCCCTCCTCACCTCAGCCTCATTCTGCAGCCTGCTATTTTAAGCTATGCGGAGTCGAGGCTCTTATGAAATGTGCAAGTAAGCATTGTGTTGAGTAGGTGTGATCAGTTTCAATAGCCGTGTCAGAGCCATTAAAGATCAGTTTTTCCTCATTGTGGTTTTTACTTCCCGCCTTTGTTTCTTTTCCCTCTTTTCCTGATTGTCTCGACCCCCAAATGTAACTCTTGTGTGGTCATTTCCTGTGCTTCTCTGACCGTGTTGTTCCTTTTCAGTTCTTTGTATTAGTGCTTCTTGGACTAAACCTACCAGTTTTGTGCAGAGCTTTCTGTTGTCAGTCGGCTTATTTATTTCCTAAATATTTAAATATAAAATTTCTAACTTCAGCTTCTTCATTCAACCAAAATAGTTGGGTGCACAAGTTTGTATAAAAAGGATTTGTTTCACAGGACTTACTGGAACGACCAATACTCAAAAATGGCATTGTTCAAGGAACTCTGTGAAGATCGAAGAAGAATTGTTGATCTACATAAGTTCAGATGGTCTCTTGGAACCATTTCAAAACTGCAGGTTCTTACATCATCAGCTCAAACAACTGTACATGAGTGCAGGTTATTCTGATGTGTCACCGCTTTGACAGGGAGTAAACCCAAACTGTCACCCTCAGATGAGATGAAATTGGTGAGGATGCTCAGGAGCCACCAGGGCTAAAGCCTGCCATGAACGGGAAACATCTGGAACAGCAGCATCACCGTCCACAGTGATACAAGCTACTGCTCCAAAATCGACACCTTCAAGTTTGGATTAAATTCGCAGCTTCCCACATGAACAAGCCAAATACCTTCTGGAGAAAAGTCTTATGCTCAGACGAGACAAAGACTGAGCTATTTGGCCACAATGATGAGGAATATCTGGAGGAGGTAAAGATGAGGCATTGAAACCTAACAACACTGCACCAACTGTCGAGCATGGTGGTGGTAGCATCATGACCTGGCGCTGTTTTACTCCACTTTGCTGCACAAAGTTTAGGAATAATGAAGGAGGAGGACTACCTCCTATTCTTCACTGTCACATCAGATCAACAGCTAGACAGTTGAAACGTGGACACAGTTGGGTGTTCCAACAGGGTAATGATCCCAAACACACATCAAAACTGGGTTTGGAACAGTAAATCAGGCTAATGTTAGGCTTCTGGAATGGCCTTCCCAAAGCCCCGACCTCAACCTTATTGAAAATTTTTTGGATTATTCTCTAAAGCCAGGTCCGTGCCAGGAAACCAACCAATTTAAATGAACTCTTTTAACTTTTCCAAGAAGAGCGGTCACATAACCAGCCAGAAATATGCCAGAAGCTTATTAATTGGTACCAAAAGCATAAGGCTGAGGAAATTTGCCAAATGCTGGTGTTTGGATGTGTTTGAGCCTTTGCGGATTAGAGAAACGCTAAAATCACTACAAACTTGTGCACCCAATTCTTGTTTCTTAAAGTCATGAAGATGTCTGCTGTACAATCACTCCGCACTGAAAAAGCTACAAAAAGAACTAAAAGCCCAAAAAGTACCATGACATTCACAACCATGATGAGTGTCTGACAACAACTGTATCATCTTTAAGTAGAATGGGTCATAAATGTTTACATCAGCATGTGTAAACTCCTTTCCTGTATCTGCATGACACAATCTGCTCCATAAAGAAGTGTTTTTTCCTAGTTTGGGTTAGAAGGCCTCCACAGACCTTATCATCCAACATCAGTGAATGAGAGCCACTGGTTTTAATATATAGATATAGAGTAATGGTTAACATATTGTTTTGAGTGTCTATACATTAAAAACGTTAGAAAAATAGCAGAAGACGTCAACAGGAATCCTCATATGGAATTTATATAAGACAAAATATGGAGCTCCAGAAGGTCAGCGAGTTCAGGCACCAGTGAGAACACACATCTGATTGTTTCTCGCTGTCAAACATCTCAACTTCCACCAGAAATAGGCTGTTTCTGGGGCTCCTGACACCCCAAGGCTGGCTGCAGCCGCTCAGGAGCATCAAGTATTTTATCTCGAGTGCACAACTCGTGGGGTTTTTCTGAGGCTCTGACTTTGATCTCTGCATCCATCCAGCTTCAATACAGCTTAACCCTTATCGCTGGCAGCCCAGAGCCCGCCAGCATCAGGACCACCGCAGACGGATTTATAGGCAGGGGCACCACTGGTAACTTTAAACATGTAATCCATTGCAGATTATTAGAGATCACTGGACTGATGTTTCAATAGCTGTCATAATTATAAACGAATAGTTTCCACTTGAAATCATCACAGCTCCTCCAGCATGCACGAAGCCACTTTTAGAACAAAAACAGCAAGTTGGATTGTTTCAGTCTTTATCAAAATGTTTTCAATAATCAATAGTCATTTTCGTCCAAGAATGGAGAATCCAGAAGTCAATAAATCTTCCTTTAAATGTAAAAACAACCCACCTTGCTGATGATTGCATAGTTTGACTGGACTCTTATCTCTGCATTTATCATTTATAGTGTGAGTTATATTATGGACATGCAGCCCCACCTGCTCAGGGCTCCTACAGATAAACACAAAGCTGAGGCAGTGTTTTTAGCTTGGCCTCGTTTTCTACGTACTGTAAATACATCTGGAGATAAACTCCAAATCGTACTCGATTTTCCTCTGCTGCCAGTTTGCCGTCACAGTACCTTCATTGGAGTGTAGTTCAAAATAAAGTCTGGCTTTATTATGGACTCTGTTTGGTGCATGCTTTATAATCACAGAATGATGAGAGTTCAACCTTAAAGGTTGATCCGTACGCACCGGCTTATATCAGCTTTTAAACGTCTCTTGCTTGGAGATGTTGTAGATATAGGTTTTATACAGGAAATGGACATACAGTGATGCCGTCCTCATATAAAGTCTTGCTTTCTTGGTGTTTTGAGACCAGGTGTTACAAGTGAGGGTCTAACACATAGGTGTCAAACTCTGGCCCGTGGGCCAAATTTGGCCCGTGAAGCCATACCAAAGGACAATTGGAGCTGGCCCGCCAGTATTGGAGCCTACAGCGCATGTACTGCTAATACTACAAATCCCACAATGCTCTGCTGGTGTTTTGATGCAAAAATCATGACAAGACCCATAAACGCCCTCCCCTCTGTTGACAGTAGTCATAGAGTAACCTTGTGCTAATATTGGCACCAAAAAAATGGCGAAAAGAAAGGCAGGAAACAGGAGCTTTCTAGGCAGGTGGGAAGCAGAGTATGTGGTTACATGTGTAAAAAACAGGGCTGTTTGTCTTGTATGTGGAGCCAATATGGCTGTAACCAAGGAGTACAACATTAGACGACACTATGAAACCGAACACCAAGACAAGGACATGGACGTGACTCAAAGGTGCCAGAAAGTAGAAGAGATGAAGTTTGGTTGGTTTGGTAAGCAAAACTAGTTCAGGTCCCTATGAA
>VOQJ01010364.1:2002-14553 GCA_015052665.1 Apistogramma diplotaenia
CAAAATTCGGACTCAAAAACAGCCGAGCGTTGGCGTCCGCTGAGCACTGCTCCGTAATGAGCGTGCGGTAGTTTGTTTATTGTGCCTTGAAGGATGTTGATGTTTTGTTTCTGATAATGAAGCAACTGGAGAGATGATGCACTAGTTAATTTGTGGAGAAAAGTTACGTTTACTTCTAGAAAAAAGAGAAAGAGAGAGAAGCACATCGCGAGCATTACTTATCATTTGCTCACTCGTCTAATGCAAATCCACTGTCACAAATGACTGCTATATTTCTCATACAAACATTACTCATATCAGATCTGATCAACACCAAGTGAAACATGAATCCTGAACAGGGAGGTGTGATTTATAGACATGGCAAAGTGTATCCAAGGGGAAATATTCACTGGAATCCCTGTTTAAGTCTCTGAAAACTCTGTTCAGGTTCTTTTATTATTGTTGTTATACGTCTGATAAAATTATAACTCCACATGTTTATTAAAAACTACTGAGCTCATTGAATCTCTTTTTGAGCTATACTGCACCCTAGAGGTTAAAACTAGTAATGTGCAGTCAGCATGTCCACATGCTGCTGCTGCTGCTGCATCACGTCGGACCCACTGCACCGGCTGCTGTGACCTACTGGCCGGGTTTAAGAATCTAAAGGAGATCAAACTTATTTTGCGTGAGTGTCTGCGCCTAAATGAAATGCAAAAACATTGATTTTTAGAGGGAATTAAAGAGATAAAGTAGGACCCTCAGTAAAATGAGTAATGCATGATGATCAGCGTTTATGAAAATCTGTTTTTTCTCATTGGATACTTCATTTGGCACACCTTGCACTTTGAATTCACTGTCATGATCAAGGAACCACTCAGATGATTTGAGCTTTGTGACATGGTGCATTATTCTACTAAAAGCAGCCTTCACAAGATGGGTGGTCTTAAAGGGTCAGCAACAATACTCAGGTAGGCTGTGGCATTTAATGGATGCTCAACTGTAACAAAATGTGCCAAAAATATTACAGACACCATTACAGCTCCACCAGCAGCAGGCTGAAAGGGTAGATTCATGCTTTCATGTAGTTTAAACCAAATTCGGACTCTTTCATCCAAATTTTGGCATAAAGACTCGTCCAACCAGGCAACATTTTTCCAGTCTTTTACGGTCCAGTTTAGCTGAGCTCAAGCAAACTATAGACTCAGTTTCCTGTTCTTAGCTGACAGGAAACATAAGACCACATCTACTGTGTTCTTCTCCTGCTGTTGTGGATTCAAAGATGCTCTTCTGCATACCTTGATTGTGCTTTGACTGTTGTCTTTTTCAGTCCATTCTCTGAATGCCAGAGATGCTTGTGTGGGGAAAATGCCAGCAGATCAGCAGTTTCTGAAACAAACAGACAAGTCCATCTGACACCAACATCCACGTCACATTCAACGTCAACTTTCTTCTTCTTTCTGACGCTCAGCTTAAACTTCAGCAGGTCTTCTCGGCCATGTCCTCGTACCTAAACACAATGAGTTCCTGCAGTGTAATTGGCTAATTAGATATTTGCACACAGTCATTTACCTTGTTCCATCTCTCAGGTGTAGAGAACTTAAGTGGAGCAGTCTACTGTCATGATGCCACAGTTATTTTTATGACTTCATAAATTAGATTCTTGCCGTTTTTCATTAATCCACCTGTACTGTGATGTAGCACTGCTCAACTCTGTTCCGCAACAAGGCTTAAAACGGTACTAGTCTGCCATCTAGTGGCAGAAAGTACAATACAATACACTGAATAACTGTTTATGAAAGGGCACGCTTAGCTCACCTGCTCACCTGCCAGTTCAGTAATGTGCTTTATTAGATGGCTTATTGTGACAATAGGTGCTACATTTAGTTAAAGTCCTTCCAAGGAGGAAGTCTTGCTTCTTAGCAACCAGCTAAAAGGGCCTCTGGCACTAATTGTGGAGATTATTGTAAACAAACTTTAATTTCATTGGTCACCAGTCAAATCTCATTTTTAAAAAGTAGTAAAGGCAAAAGGGAATGATTTTACCTTCAGTTGGTGATTATTTAAAATAAATGTGGTAAAAGTCATTAGTGATTCAGAGCAGAGGAGCATCACAGCAGACCCCCTTCAAAAGCAGCCAAACATTTAAAATGAATGAAAAACAACAGACTCCTACTGCGGCAAAACTTTACTGGGTCATGATCAGCTGTTCCAGAAAAATATACGTTTATATAAAATTGCATTTGAGACATCACAATCTCTGCATTTTTTTCCAGTCAGTCTGATCAGTAACACTTTCCTACTTCTTCTGTAATTAGAAAAACATCTCAAGGTTGATGTCGCCTCAGTGTCGCAACTATACTGCCAAGGTAGTCTTAAAAATATATATATATGCGTCTACTTCATATCACCAGCTGAAGCCATCACATTGACGAAACGTTAAACCTGTCTGCTACAACATGACGTGTAATATTTGAACAATTACACTGAGTAGTGACATAAATACAGCTAAGAAGACATCGTATAAACAATCAGCTTCCCTTGTTGAAGACAAAATGAGAAGTACTACACAGCCATAACATGAGTATCCAGACTTAGTGAGTACAATAACAATGGGATTTTAAAATGCAGCAGAACTACAACTCAGTTTCCACCAATTTAAAAAAAAAAAGAAAAGGTTTTTCACAGGTTTTTCTCCAGTTCTAAAACTATTCCAGCAAAAGCGACCAGCTGTAAATGTGATGTATAGGTACTCTGGCATCTCCAGCATTTTCAAACCAGACATGTTGAATACATTCATTTATATAAGGCAAAAATAATAGCTACAACATTTTAAGAGCCGAGTCAAATCCATTTAGATTTGTACCTGGACATGCTGCCTCCATGTAATCCACTGATCACAGTTTTCCAAGAGCAACAGGAACTGAACGGAAAGTTTAACAACTAAGCAAAAATGAGAAGATGGTAAAAGTATGGAATAAAAATTCAGATGACCAAAAGTAAAAAATTGAAATTATAAGCTGTGATCAGAACCAAAACAAGAAATGAAGGGGCACCATAGCTTTTATTGCTGATAATCTCTTCCTCAGGATGCTGGGTCCTAATTGTGTGAAGAGGGCATTTAAAAACACCAAAAGATAAAAGAGAGTAAGAACAGGATATGAATATATATATATATGTGGAAAAAAAATTTGCCGAAAAGATAAAATCATCATCATCTAAAACAGGGGGGCAGTTTAAGCTCCAGTGTTTGAAGTAATCCAGTGACGCTCCATATCCAGTGGCTACATCATGTAGTGTTAACTGGTTTCAAAAGCTTTGTAGTGTGCTACAAGAAAGCACTGTATGACATTTCATCATGTTAAAGACTCATGTTCCCTCAGTCCATCATCCAGTGTTCTTCAGCAGCTTCACATGAGCACAGAGGAAAGCTCAGAGCAGCAGAGATCCAGCGGTTCTCACTGCCGGTACTAAAACTCGTGAACAGTGTTAGAAATGTTTCCAACTCTCATTTTAAGTCATAAGCAAGTGGGTGACGCTTCATGAAGTCAGTGATTACGAGGAACAATGTAACGTCCTCTGCCATTATTTCTCATCCGCTGGGAGGTGGTGCCGGTAAGACAAGTTTGGGTGACTGGATGGATTTAGTAATGGCAGGTTACTAACGGTGGTGCACAAACAGGAAATTTAAAACAAGGTTTTCTTCATACAGGAGCTAAAATGTTTGTATAAACCATTTTACAAAAACTAAGCTCGATGCTATGTGATTATTTAAAAAAAATAATGTTGATGTGAGCAACTATGGTCGTGGTGGTTAAAGCTGCCGCTTCCTTTGCATTTTCCTTTCATCTTTCCCACAGTGTTCTGCACATCTGACCCAGCTTGCCTGTGTGTAGGTGGGTGAGGGGGTGAAGCGGGAAAGCAATCAGGAAGATGAAGAGTACGATGGCGGCTGCTCGTTCCTTCATCAGAGCTCAGTGGTCAAGAGACCTCTGGGTTTGGCTCCATCCTCTGAGGCTGGCGACTGACCCACAGTGCTGTGGGACAAATGAGTGGAAGGGATGGTAAAGTTACTGCATCAGAACAGTAAACACTAAAAAATGTTTTGTGTATACAAACCCAGCTTCAGAAGAAATGCAGTTTAGGGAGGTCAAACAAGTCTTGCAGTCAGAAACACAAACTGTGCTAAAGACAGAACATGCTGCTAATTATGAACCTGTGATAGTAAACATCACTGATTTACTCATTTCAATAAACAGTTAAATACGTCGGCTGAGTTCTTTTTGTACAATATGCAAAGACCAATTAACCTAACCCCAGTAAGTGCATGTCTTTGAACTGTGGGAGGAAACCCACGCAGACACGGGGAGAACATGCAAACTCCACACAGAGGGAGGACCGGCCCAAGGTGGAATCGAACCCAGGCCCTCCAGATGTCATTCTCTGTGAGGCAGCAGTGCTAACCACCAAACCTCCGTGCTGCGATTTTTTTTTATATCCTATGCAAATTTACCGAGTTGCAGAAAATCCAAGTGGGGATGGTGGTGGCAAGATATCAAATGCCATTCAATAATATGATGTGATACAACCACTGGTTGCTGGGGAAAAACATGCATTCCCAGACTAGCTAGCAGTGTTGTCAGAAGGTTGCCAACTCTTGCTGCGTAAAATTGGCTGCAAAGACGGTGATGCACCAACAACCTTTAGCGACTGCCAACGTTGTCTGCAGTTTTTTATATTTGTCTGCAAACATTTGTTAACTGAGTTGTAGTTAACTTTGAAAGAGAGCAACCAAACCAGAAATTGAGAAGGTTGGCTTTCAAGTAAGAGTTGTACATTGTCCTCATTGACAGGTGATTGCAAGACGATCACTGGCTGGTCTCTAGGCCTGCGTGACCTCCAGCATCCACATACAATCTAATCTTCACTCTTCCCTCGCAACCAGTGTTTGCCAGATGGTTGTGGACTGGTCTCGGACACTATCAAACGTCGTCCAAAATGGTTGATAAGACAATGTAGTGTTTCTCAAACAGTGGGAAGTGCGCCACTGGTGGGGCGCAGAGTCATGACAGGTGGGGCGCGAACAACCTAAAAGAAAAGTCTTGTGGAACAAATATTGAACATCTGATTACTTCTCACAGCAGTACGAGGAAACATACGTTAGCACAGTGACTGGTGAAACTCTCCACCTTGCCACTCAAATTTTGCATGCCTTCATTCCATGAGTTGTTGTGTGCACACGCCAGAAAAAAAGAAACCTAAAAACTAAAAATAAGTAAATTAAAGGGAAAATTGGGGTCAGGTGGGAGTCGGTTACTAAACTTTCAAGAAATGACTCATGGAAAAATGCAAAAGCTAGGCTTCACTCATCTTTGTTTTACATGCCCTTTGTGGAATTATCTGGCTGCACCAAATTATGGTTTTTCCCTCACACATGAAACCTTACATGCATTTTTAAACCCTGAGAGCGACACCAGAATGTCAGTGATGAAGTAGCTCATCCAGATCATGATCACCGTCACCATTTACAGGTCACTGCCCGTAAAATGACAAACGTGACCTTAAGCTCAACTGGGTGAAGACCCATTAAGTGATCACTGTGTGTAAAGTTGATAGAAAATAGAAAAGAACCACACTGTCACAGTACAATCCACTATGGGCTTAAGGATCCATATCATGCAAACTGTAATAGCTTTTGAAGCACTGAGGCATAAATGGGAGGTCAACACATGCTGCAACTCGTACTTGGAGATTTGGATTTTGCAAAAAGTCAGAATAATTGTGCAATGCTTGGTTTGTTATGTTTTGAATTACAAAAATAATGCTTTTAAATATTTAAATTGCTGTCTGTGCAGATAGATACGTAGATGCTGTTTTCCTGCTCTTCTAGAACAACGTAAAAAACCTTTTTGTGCTCTGGGTTTAAAATGCAAAGACTATTACCTGCTGGAGATGACATTACGTGTGTGAGTGAGGTGGGGGAGGGCTGAGGTGAGAGCTGCTCCCCCATCTGAAGGGAGAACAGGAGTGACCTTAGATGGGGGGTCAAGGTCGAGCAGGCCGTTAGTAAAGACACCAGGAGGCTGCATCAGAAGGGAATGAGGGAGAAGGAGGGAGGTCAGTTTCTACATAGCCTCTATTTTAGCAAGTGTACAGCAACTATAGCGGTGTGCAGAAACACAAAGACTTGTGTACCAGTTTCAGCACAACAGATGTAAGTTAATGCAGCATAAAAAACATTTGATATTTCACAACAAAACTGAATAAAGAGAGGGATACAAAACAAACAAGCAAACATCTGAACATTTAAAAACAGACTGAAACTCACAGCAGTTGTAGGAATAATCCAACGAGGTGTGATGGGAGGTTTGGTCGGCTGCACTGGTGGGAGCTAAAACAACATGAGACGGCTGCTGTCATCAGTCGTGCTAAATTGTAAAGGATTTTCAACCTATAATTGACCTCAGACACTGAAACACTTAAATGATGTAAGCAGAAATCAATATACTGTATAACACTGCAAACCCCAACATTTTACAACAGTTTTAAATAGGGGTTTATTATGAGCATAATGGTTTATCTCCCGCTTCTAATAAAAGTGAATATCCATTAATCATGAATCAATCATCCATATTAAAGTAGAAACACCTTTCAATTAAGATCCAGTATTATCTGAACCATGTTCAACCCTTGCTGAGGCTGCTGATGTGTGTGCACACCCGATGACTGTGTGTATTGTGTCTAAAATAACAGATTTATTGTTGAAATCCAGTCAGGAATATCTCATGAGTCACCGAAGCACCTACCACTGTGGGGGCAGTCGCACATACATGCAATGGGTATTTCATTGCAGATTATTCAGTGCACAGTGCAATAATTCTTACCACAGGAGTTGGATCAGTGAAGTCAATAAGGTTGTCAGAAAGCGGGGAAGCACTTTGCAGGTCAGCCTCCTCTGCTTTAACCTGCAACATGATGAAAATGCTCTTTACTAGTACAAACAGGAACTAAAGAAACTCATCTACCTCCTGTTTATATACTGTATATGTTTTAAAAGTCTTGTGTGTATTCTGTTAAAAGAAAGAAAGAAAAACAGAATAGAGGACAAACAAGCAGGCAGCAAACAGTTTTACTAGACACAAAATACATAAGGTTGAAGACTGAACCTACTTTTAAATCATAATCAATGCACACTCACCATCTACTTTATCAGGTACACCTTTCCATCTGCTCGTTAACTTAAATATCTGATCAGCCAATCACATGGTAGGAACCCAGTGCATTTAGGCATATAGACATGGTCAAGATGACCTGCTGAAGTTTAAACTGAGCATCAGAGTAGAAAAGGCAATTTAAGTGACTCTGAACATGGCTATTGGTTTAAGATGAGCTGGTCTGAATATTTCAGAAACTGCTGATCTGATGGGATTTTCCCACACAATCATCTCTAGCATTTACAGAGAATGGCCTGTAGAAAAAGCACCTGTAGAGCAGCAGTTCACTGGGTGAAAATAACTTGTTGGTGTCAAAGGTCCGAAGAGAATAGCCAGACTGCTTTGAGCTGACAGGAAGACAACAATAATGCCTCTTTTACACTAGTACCCACTTGACTCGGCTCTGCTCTTTCATTTATTTTCCATTACAATTGAGGACCACCTCAGCAAGGCGGCCCGAAAGTCCTGTGACATCATTTGTATGCGACACAAACGATTGCTCCATTTAGCTCCCTCTGGACTCTTTCATCAATCACCAAGCACAAAAATGTCTGTGTTGATTAGTGCGCTTCCCTTGTTGCAGGGTTTCAAAAACGTCAGGTTTAATTCTCGTGAAAGAGTCGCTCTCATGACGTTGTGATGTCACTGTCTGGCCAATCAATGGAATGCATTCTGTTGACGTCACAATTCTCGACTAAGCTTGCTTGGAAATCTGGCTGAGTAGGTACCAGGTACCTACTAATGGTACCATCTAATGGAAATCCCTAAAAACCGAGTCGTGTCAAGCTGAGCTGAGTAGGTACTAGTGGAAAAGCTGCATAACTCAACCACTTGTTACAACCAAGGCATGAAGATGAGCATCTCTGAATCACCACACATTAAACCTTAAAGCAGATGGCTACAGCAGCAGAAGACCATACCAACTGCTACTCCTGTCAACAGGAAACTGAGGTTCTAATTCACATGGGTTCAGCATAACTGGACAGCAGAAGACTGGAAACATGTTGCCTGTCTAACGAGTTTCAATGTGTGACATTCAGATGGTAAGATTAGAATTTGGTGTAAACATTAAGCTATACAAAACCACTGAATGAAGCACAAACTGTGTGTCACAGGAATGTGTAACAATTTAATGATATAGAAAATTGATAAAGTGTTGCACTCGACTAATATGCTGTTTTAGTGTCTTTTACACAGCTGGAATTGCTGCTACTAGAACACAGGTGAAGAAAACCTGTTCAAGACAATTCATTTCATGTAGACCTGCCAACAAACTAAAGCGATTTCCATGTCTCCTTGGGACAGTAAGCTTTAATGTTTAGATGGATCCAGTTTAAACTTTCAGAGCTCTAAAGTGCAGCCATCACCTTAGAAATAAAAAGCAGAAATTAGGTATCATTTTCTGTGGAAGAAAAGTCATAAGACCTGTGAAATGCCCCTTTTAGACTGGCCAGATGATGCCAACACCACCCCTTTCATGTGACTGCGCAGGGGAAACTGAGATAAAGAGGTGTTGAACAGCTTCGTGTGACTGTTTATCCTGATAGCCAATGCTAGGGTAAATGAATCTAGATAATGGAAAGATATCCTGGGTATATTGAACTAGCTTTGTAGTATAGGGTCCAGGTCTCCAGGACACGACAACAACAGAGATCCACTGGAATGTCGTGGATTGACAGATCTGCATCATGGATGTGCAGCCAACAAGGTCTGCAGCAACTGTGTGATGCCATAATGTCAATATGGACCAAAACCCCTGAGGAATGATCCCAGAGCTTTGTTGAACATAAGCCACAAAGAATTAAGTACTTCTGAAAGGATTAGGTGTACCTAATGACATGGCTGGTGAGTGTGAAAGCACAAAAGTAATGGATATGATTATTAAGTCACTAATTCTGAGCGTACAGTTAGGTTACCTTTGGTGCTGGGCCTTCACTGGTAGACTCAGAGGGCATCTTGGGAACACATGGTTTCAAATCTTCAGCTAACCTCTCAGCACTGAGGAACGGGAAGGAAAAAACAGTATGAGCAAATTAAACCAAAGCTACTGTTGTAAGTGTCACTTTAATAATCTTTGAGATGAACAAACAACATTTAAACAGCTCTTTTTTTTTTCTTGTTCAAATTGTTTACTAAATCCATTTATTCCATCACACAGCACAAGAAAATTCAGCATATTTCCTGTTTGCCTCGATGAGCAATCAAAGACCCCAAGGCACTTTCACCACTATTAAACACAAAACAATTTCATTTGCATATGTTTTCTTAATAAATGTCTTAAATTATTAAACAGCAATGGAAAACGAACACTCATTAAAGTCTTTTTTTTGTTTCAGTAAAACAGGAGTTTTGACATTCTTCAGACTGAAGCAGAAAATGTCTGAATCATTTGCTGCATCAGTGAGCACAGAGCCACGCAGCATTGCAAATTGTCTGGTCAAGCATCTGCGTGTGTGTCTGTTTTTATGTGTCACTCTCCTGTAAACACTTTGGGAGCAGCAGTTTCCAGGCAGAACTCAAGTCATGTGATTTAACAACACCCAGCCCAACAAACGCACGCACGCACGCACGCACGCACGCACGCACGCACGCACACACACACACACACACACACAGGCATGCATTTCTCAGACATACCAACAGATGGCAGCAAAGACTATAAAGAACAAGCTACACCTTTGTGTCCAAGGGATCATCTTAATCTGCACTAGCCTAAGAGTTGAATGTTTTACATTATGTTCGGGTGATGCAGGGCATTAGACTTGTCGCTATGTAAATTTCACATTAAGCTTGGATTTTATTCACTAAACCATACATTGGTTTACATCCTTATTTCAAACTCTGTTGTTCTCCTGTGTTAATTTCTTCTCATGATCTAAATAGGCAACTTTCTACTCTACTCAAGCTTAAAATACTACATAACAGACATTTCTTATTAAAGAGGAAAATACATCAACTTCTGCAAACTAAGGAAAATCAGACTCTTGGCCTGAACTTAAGTCACCCTCCAAAGCTCATTCTGACCCAGGAATTAACCTTGCTGATTGGTAACCTCCAAGATGTGAGCACAGCAAACTATCTGGAGACTTTCTTTATTCTCATCATGTTAATTAATCTATGCCTACAGAAGACTTAACACTAATACATGAAAGATTTAATGCAGCAAGCATAAAGTAATAGTCACCAAAGAATAACTTAGTTTGAACAAACACACGGGCTGACCTGGCTCCTGCCGATGAGACCAGGGAGGAGGAGGGCTTCAGCAGGTCCCAGGCGTCTTGGACATCAGGGCGGCTGCTAACAGAAAGAGATGAGTTACTGCCCAGTCGCCCAGTACGCACCTTCAACCTGGCAGACAGACATATATTTGTATTAGTTTGTTGATGTTGTGCTGACATAATACTCATTCCTGCATAAAATATTCAGTGCGATTAATAGACAAAGAAAATGTTAAACAGATCCTACTACATTAGGAAAATCTAAGCTGAAAACCCCCAAAACAAAAACAACAAAAAAGAGAACACTTTAAGCACGTTATGATCAGTTTATGCCCTTTTAAAAAAAATAAGAACTTCAGTAAATCCGTTTAGAACAATATCTTAGGCTGATGGAAAAGGGAAACATTTGCTAAAACTGTCAATAATAGAATTTGTCAAATGTGCACCATTTAGTGCTTCTGTTACAAGCCAGGGTCATGGAATCGCTCGTCATCCTGTGGAGCGTTGCCGGGCTGGGGGTGATGTAACGTTGTGAGCTATGCTAATAATCCTTATAAATATTCAAGAGGTTAATCAGCTTGAGCAGCAGCAAGTGCTGTGATTGGCTGGGAAAAAGCACTGACAGTTGGCATGAGTCAGTAAGATGAAGGAGGGAGGGCTGAGTTTCAAGACAATGAAGCACGAATGACAATGCGTGCCACAGTTTATGGCCCTGTGTAAATGTAAAGATTTTGCAGAGTTAAATAAAATGTAAGATTACTCTCTTATTTATTAAATTCTGAAGTTGAACATAAATGGGTCATTACTGTCCTGAAACTACAGGTCAGTGAAAGCATTCGCACCTTGCAGAAGCCTCCTGTACGTTACAGTTTTTATCTCCAACCATGACGACGTGTTCCTCCAAAGAGCCCTACACAAAGGAAACAGCAGGAGAGGGCATTCACACATGAAGCTACACTTGAAAGCAGAAAGAATAAAAATTTCCAAAACTATACATTTCTGATACACTTTAGCTGCTTTTTGAATTATATTTAAACACAAAAGCATACTGAAGCCAACAATGTTGAATGCCTAATTAAAGAGGTGGAAATTTTTAACTTGTGGTGACCAAAAGTTCATGTGTGATGGTAAATTTTCTCATAGTACATCTGAACACTAGTCAACTGGTCTATCTTTAACAAATCTAAAACAAACATCTACAATGATTTCCAAATAAGTTTCACATTTAGTTTAATTCACTTTATGAAGGAAAAATAAATCCGTGAGTTGTTAAAAAATGACCTTGAGGTCTTTTTCACTAACAGATAAACAGAGTCCTGACTCTGAATAGTTAAATCAATGCAAAGTGAAATGGAACATTATCATATGAAGAGTCATGTGCTTTATATGTATTATCTAAAGTGGTCTTTCCTCTAACCCCCCGCTCTGTTGCACACCTTGAGTGCAGCTGCCTCAGCTTGAGCTTTCAGGATGTTACTCTTCAGATCCTCCGGGGTGCGCAATGGCGTGACAATTGGACTACTGCCCGCACTGTTCAGACCGCACTTCTCTGTGAGCTTCACCATATCGTCCTGTTGGAGCAGGGTCAAATGTCAGAGAGGATACATCGTGCTATCGCACAACATGTGACCATTTTTCCATGTTTGTTTATGCTATTGGCAATGAACTATGCAAAAGTGTTGCTGGTCTCCATCAAAACAAGCAGAGTTGTGAAATCTGAGACATCTGTAACATTTATACTTTGAGCATGTTTGGAGTGTATAGTTAGTGTGTAGTGTATTGTGTAGTCATGGACAAGGCAGATGGTGTCAAAAAGCCATCAAATGTAAATGCCATCTCCAGGTGTACAACAGAAGCAGTGACACACCTGTAAGTGTCAGGACAGTTGTGTGCCCCCCTCATCTGGTGGGCAGGAACTGTTTTGTGGAGTGGCACAAATAATGCATGTGGCATCTTAGTGTGACACCTGACTGTTTAGAAATGCCAGAGATACACAAGCCTGTAGTTTAGTGTAAAAGGTTTTTGAAAATTACAAATTAGATCTGGATTTTAAGTTATAAAAAATGTTCAACATATTTGTGGTATTCCCAGAAAACTCAATTTTTTGTCAACTCAGAATTTATGTTTTTTTGGCTGTTTT
>VOQJ01010366.1:7077-21533 GCA_015052665.1 Apistogramma diplotaenia
ACCTTTTCAGTATTTAAAAGAAACAGAAAGAGAAACAGAAAGAGAAACGTGCATGCACACGCTTTTTGCATACACAGCATTACACAACATGGCATGTTGATGCTAGAAAGGCAGTGCTACATGGCTCTAATAGCTGGTACAACAGGTGCTCTTCAGTGTGGCAGGTAGAAGTAAAAAAAGCTATTTCCACACACACTCATGGCAGCTCAGGAATACATAAGCAATTGTTTATTTTTGTGTTCTAAGTATTAATTAATGTTGAATTATCGTCCAATAAACACTGAAACACCAGACAAAGCAAAGACACGCAGCAACTGAAATATAGCTACAATACTGCCTTGTGTGAAATTAAATGTGATGTTTTCATTTATTGTGAACTCTTATAGAGAAACAGTGTAGCCAGTTCTACCGTAGTCAGGGACTGGGTGGAGGTAAAGAGCTCTAAGATCTGTTGGACATTTTGAATTATATTTCTTAAACGTACAAGCAGACACAGAGGATCCTTGGGCCTTGCCTACATAAAAAGTCTTCATTTTTCAGTGTGTGAGTCATTTGGGTTCTCATGATTAGTAGTCGGTGGATTATGCATCAGACTGACATATTCAGCCCCGTCCTCATCTCTCTGGAGGATAGAAAAATGCTATGGTGAGCCACTAACTGCCCTCTATGCAAAGCCATCAAACATAGCTGAATGCTGAACAGTACTTTCTGACCAGATCAAGTGGCATATCACGAAACATTGCAGCAGAATTTTAAGTGAGTTCAAGGTCCAATCAGAGATGTGAGGATAGTCGAGGCTGGTAGTGATATCAGTGGGCATCGTACTATTTAGTCTTTTATTGCTTAGACTCCTGCAGCTTTGGTGGCTTCAACAACAGCTTAAAACCCCTTGCAGGGAGCATTCAGAGCACTAGTTGTGTAGTTTTCAGAGCTTAATACCATTAGCTTTAAAAAAAAAAAAAAAAACTTTCAGTCTGCTGTGACACTTTTTCAATTTCTTTTTCTTCAACTACATCCATGCCATTCATCAGTCATCAAATGTGCCATATTCCCCAAACAGGTTAATAGAAATTATGAAGCCATTCATTTCTGTACTAAATTAGAAGTTAGCTTATTGTGCTGTAATAAACTGTAAACAGGGCTTTCAGTACTCCCCAGTTGCTTTGGTTAACCACTTTCAATACAGGCTATGTAAACACATTGATTTAGAGCAATAAAACCACTGGTTCACTGGAACTACTTAGTAGGTGTCCTTTATCAGGAATTAATGGCTACCCTGCAGCCAGTTATATTTCACAATTTATCCAGATCATGTTATAAAAAGGTTGTAAGCACTTTGAGATGGAGACTGTCATTGTTTGGGAAAAGCCACTGTTGCAAGGCACAAAATGAACAAGTTAAATACTCATAATAGAAATACTACAATAACTATTAATTAATTATAACCAATGATATGACCACCACTTACTGCTGCTGTTACAGAAACTGGTATCATTTTAGCAAATACATATGCACTTGTACTTGCATATGTACACAAATAATGACTAATAAACACAAGGATCAAAAATGTGACTACAGCCACAAACAGCGTCAGGCCCAGACAGGCAGAGAGAAAATTAAGGCAGCTGCAGCTTCATCTCAAACAGATGGAGGGAGATGGTGTGATCCAGGTGAGAGAATAGATGCATTTGTCCCATGGTGCTGATGGTAGCTGTCCAGACACAGTCATTGTAGCACTATACTGAAGCATCTGCTGTTTGCTGCTCACACTGCTAATGATGATGAATGTTTGGCAGGATGGTGTCTTGACACATGTGAAAAAAAACAAAATCCTTCACTCAAATCATTTTTCTGCCATTTCGATGACTAACTTCAACATGCCTTGTTTTCCGTAGACCTTTTCCTGAAACCTGTTTGCTTTTAAAATGACACAGCATTACAGGGCTTGAATGTTAATTTACTGTAACTAGTTTTAAAAAATAAATATAGGTTAAACTGTAAAAGCTAAATTGCTGATACAGATAATAATGAACACAGAGGGCATTTTGTCCCAGAACTAGAACTCATGGACATGCCATTTTGATTGTTTGGTTAACACACTCACAATTTGAGGATGTTGCATCATACTTTGAAGCAACTGATCATTTGTTTGCAATACAAAACATGTGGTATTAAACCTAAATTTGAAAGCATGAGCTAAACCTGAGTAATCAGTTGTTTAACTATTAAAAAGCACAGAGTTTTAGCTATAGACTAAAAAATGCTTTATTTTAAACAGACAGACTGCAGACATTTGGTGAGGATACAGACTGTTTTAGTGTAATCTGTCTTGTCTTTGCAAATTGTTCTAAATTTGTCCAAGTAGTCTACTACAACTGCAGGATGTTGTATTTCCCCGTGTATATAAGATATAATTTCCATGTGATGAGTAATGGCGTTTATAAACCAAATCAACCCTTACACTACTCACTGTTATTTTTAATCATCCAGCATGATGGCAGATTCAGGGGAACAGGCTGTGGGCAGGGGTTAGATTTCTCACTGTAAATGCCTCGACCAAAATGTCATGCTCGTGCATACTTTCATGGTGGACGAAGAGCATGAGGAGAATGCAAAGTAGGCCTGGTAGTGGACCACAGGGAACACCCTTCCATCATCTGTCTAAACAGGCCTGGAGGGCTCAGATCACAAAAAAACACCCTGACTATGCACCGTACCAAGGTGCGCCTTTGGGTTTGCGCTGGATTACACATTTCTGTGTAATCGTTTTTTAAGCAAACCCACTGTGGGTATTCATATCGCAAAAGATTCATTCAGTTTTGAGGACCTGTCACTGTTGCTGGCAAGCCTCATTGTGCACTCAATAATAGCCCATTAAATCTATTCTTCATGCTTTTCTTATCTCTGAAAGACCGGTCTTTGGCTAAGGTAATGGGTCAGTGAGCAGGGTGCTGATTAGTTGATTTAACTTATTTAAATACTTTTGTATAGATCTACTGGGTGGAAATGAAAGGTGCTCTGCTGCATCACAGGACCCACGAGGAAGCCACATGTCTGACTTTCATCACAATACCTGACATATTGCTTTGTTTCTTGGAAACTGCAGCACAAAGCCACCACAGGGCTGTAAATCTTAATAATCCAAGTTGCAAATATTAAAAGAGATTGACTTTCTTATGGAACACTTTCCTTAAAGAACAGTTTCCTTAAGAGCAAGAGGAACCTAAGGAACACTTTGAAAACATCAGATCTCAATTGGGAAAAAATTATGCTGGATATATAAAGTGATAATGGACTGGGTAATGTGTTAGGAAAAAGGATGCCACATAATTGGATGGAAATTAAAATTATCAATCTACAGAGGGCTAAATAAAAAAAAAACACCACAAAAATCAAGGTGAAAAATTATGTGACAGGCTTGTCTATTTTGTTGAAATTTGATTGCAGCAACTCAAAATGGTACTCATGGTTTGTATGGCCCCCACATGCTTACATGCATGCCTGCCAATCTTGGGAGATGCTCCTAATGAGACAACAGATAGTGTTTTGGGGGTTATCCTCCCAGATCCTGACCAGGACATCACTGAGCTACTGGACAGTTTGAGGTGAAACCTGGCGGCATTGCATGGACTGAAACGTAGTATCCCAGAGGTGGATTTAGGTCAGACAAGCGTGGGAGCCAGTGGGCGGTATCAAATTCCTTCATCCTCCAGGAACTACCTTCATACTCTTGCCACGTGAAAGTCTGGCATTGTGGCACACCAGGAGAATCCCAGGTCCCACTGCACCAGTGTAGGCTCTGACACTGGATCCAAGGATTTCATCCCAGTACCTAAAGGCAGTCAGGTTGCTGTTGCCTAGTCTATAGATGTGTGTGCATCTCTCCATGTATATGCTTCATAATGCATCATAATGTTTGCAGCAGCTTCTCCAGATATTTTCAAGTCTGTCATATGTGCTTAGGGTGAACGTGTTCTTATCTGTGAAAAACACATGGTGTCAATGGTAGACATGCTAATTCAGGCATTCTATGGCAAATGCTAAGTGGGATCCACGGTGCCAGGGCTCTCTAGAGTACGTCAGGCCCTCAGGTCACCTTCATCCATCCATCTATTCTCTTCCGCTTATCTTATTCAGGGTCATGGACATTTTGTAGGGCTCTGGCAGTGCTCTCTTCCTCCTTGCACAAAAGAACAGATACTGGTCCTACCAATGGGTTAAGGACCTTCTATGACTCTGCCCAGGTTTCCTAGAGTACCTGCCTGTCTCCTGGAATCTCCTCCATGCTCTTGAGACTGTGCTGGGAGACAACACAAACCTTCTGGCAATGGCATGTATTGATGTGCCATCTTGGATGAGTTGGAAGACCCGTGCAACCTCTGTAGGGTCCAGGTATTGCCTCATGCTACGAGTAGTGATAATCCTAGCCAAATGCAAAATTAGTAAAAAATAAAAGTCAGAAAAAATGAGGAGGGAAAAAAATATCACTGGCCTCCATCAGTAAAACCATTTATATTTTGGGGGTTCTCTCATTGTTGACCCTAATGCACTTGGTAATTTCATTGCCACCAAAGCAGCTGAAACTGATTAACTGGCCAACTTTTTAGCATAGTATACAGGAACATCTGTGCCAAGTGTGACCTGGAAGACCCTAGATCAAAATAGGATACTCCCCCAAAGGTGGTTGAGAATAACAGAACAAAGATCATGTGGAACTTCCAAATACAGACAGACAAACTGGTGATTGATAACGAACCAGACATAGTAGTTGTGGATAAACAAAAGAAGAAGGGTTTTTGCTTCTTTCTTTTTTTTTTATATCTTTGCTTCCAAGATGGCGGCGTGCGCAGACACAGCGATGCACGGCTCTTCCTTTCAGTGCTCGTTTTTGCACTTCGTTGGCTGCCCTCTCCCCTCCCTGATGGACATCTACATCTCCAAAAACATCATCAAGGGCAGCTCACACTCTGGCTTTGACCTATTTGACCTGCAGTCCTGGGAACAGCTAAGATATTGTGCAGAACCCTGAACAAGCTCCCAGGCCTCTGGTAGAGCTTGGAGGAAAAGACGGCCCACAGGGCGAACTAGGATTTTATATATGTAGTCTAAACTACAATTTTCTTTCTCTTCTAAATGCTCAGCCTCCTCAGTATAAATCTCTGCTCTTCTTTGTCACAACATGTTTGTCTCCCCAGCTTGTATTTTCACACAAACCTACACACTTAGTAAAGCTCTACCCATACACCCACAATTTATCCTGGATTTCAGGCAACTGGTCAGCTTTGCATCCCACACCTTTACTAGTTTAGTAAAGTAATTGTTTGATGTCCACTGATGATATATCTCCCACCGCTGTTTAACCCTACCTTTTGTTGTTTCACTTTTTATATTGTGGCAAATAAAAACAAACAAAAAAACAAATAAGTCATAGGTGTGAATGTGAGTGTGAATGGTTGTCAGTCTCTCTGTGTTAGCCCTGCGATAGGCTTGTAAACTGTACAGGGTGTACCCTGCCCCTCGCCCGTATGACAGAACCGTGACCCTGAACAGGAAAAGTGGAAGAGGATGGATGGATAAATAAATAATCTATTCCACTTATAAACTCATCTTTAGCCACACCGAAAGTAACATTTACTGGCTTGGTCAACTGAAACGCTTATGCTGTAAGCATCAGGCATTGTGAGATGAAGCCCCAGGAGCTTTATCATTAGTTCACTGCCTTGAATCTGATTTAACAGGATGACTAATCTCATCCAAGTCACTGGTTCGTCAACAGGACACAACTGCAATGAGGAGAATATCCGGTCACAGTCTTAGTTTCATCCCAATGAAAAGTGACAAGAGGAAGCTGACAAGATGGAGACAGGAGAGATGTATAATGACAATCTGCCCTGTATGTGTGAGTGCGATGGATATCTGCATACCATATTGAACATCATTGGCTATGCAAAAGGATAGCATAGACTAGCATAGCATAACAGATTATATTACAGTTTGATTCATCCATCAATGAGTGTAAAGCACATATTTCATATTAACTCTCACAGTTACAATTAAGCATTGTATGAAATATGTCCTTCCAGTCATAGTTTACTGTCAGAGCTATATTTATCCATGCTTTGCCATTTTTCCTCCTTTTCAACAAATCCAGTAAAAGCATGAAAGTATAATTATAAATGATTTTGTATTCTGACTGCAGTACACTAGACAAATATGTATTTACAGTACATGTTCATCCATAAAGTTAGAACTACTTTCCTGACCTGTCAAAAACACCATTAACTCAAGACAAGATAATCTTTACAAATTTTTTCCCATGAAGGATTAGTTTGATTCAGTCCCTTTACGTCTCTGAGACACAAGTATGTCACTTATAATATTATGATTATGTGACCAACGATATTACTCCATGTATATGTAACTGTCCCCAAAAGATTACGAAACAGATTTATGACGTCTTGGACCAGTCTATTGCTTTGAATGTGCAGGTCACAATAAAGCAAATGACAAAAAGTAAATTCTAAACGTAGACAAGTTTCTTTATGCAATTTGGGTTGAAATAATATATTAGCTGTGTGAATATGATTTTATCAGTCTATTTTTTATGTCTCCAAAGACCTTTACTTTCAATGCACTTTAGGTTCAAGTTTTTCCTACATTCTACTATCCCTGTTTACATCCTTTGATGTGATTATAGTCCTTTGTCCTGTTCTGATTCCTAAAAAGCATTATTCACTGCGATTCAGTACATGGAGAAAAAAGATTCTAATTTTAAAATTTGTTCCCCACAGTATCGCTCTTCAAGGCGTTAAACCATGCAGTAGAGTTCACTGAGCTGTATCTAGCACTTCCCAGAAGAAATGTCCTCTGCGTGACTTCTTACAGAAGAGGAAATGAAACTCAAACAATAACAAACCAAATGAATTTGTGCAGAACTATTTCTAGCTTGCAGACACTTGTGAAATATGAGTGAAATAAATCAGCTTTGCCTTTTGGAGGACATCGGGGCATCACAGGTCTGCAGCTTCTGCTATGTCACTACACATCCCATAGTCCCATATTTAGAGTAGCAAGCAATGCAAAATTGCATTTGCTGGTTGTATAGAGGCATAAATTACACATTGCCATGGATCATAAGGATCCTGCCTCAATTCTGTAAAACAAGGAGGAATAATACATTTTTGTGGTTATTTTTAGTGTATTACTTTGTATTATCTGCAAAAGTAAAGACACACTGAAAAACTAATAAGACACTGTTTCTTTCCATTATTCTAGTCTTTCAAAAGTTCAATATGTAGGTAAATAGATGGGAATGAGGTCAGTGCGATGTTTACCAAACTATTCAAATAGTGATAAAAATGCATACACCTTGTCTGAAGTGTAGCTGCCAATAGGAAAAGTCAGAAAGTCAGTTGGGTGGTGAGATCTTGGCGACAAGTTATTCTGCAGTGACAGATGACATTTCGGTGAGGTTTCATCTGGAGTACTCTGGCACTGAGGCAAAGCTGGCCTTTCACTCTGTCTGCCTAACTAGCATTCAT
The DNA here is from genome assembly GCA_015052665.1 of Apistogramma diplotaenia. NCBI lineage: Eukaryota > Metazoa > Chordata > Actinopteri > Cichliformes > Cichlidae > Apistogramma > Apistogramma diplotaenia. Next base: position 14,619 of record VOQJ01010366.1, read on the forward strand.
CAGCAAACCCTCACACACACAATGTCTTGCACACATACATAACCAACACAAGAACAGAACATTTAAATAACAACTGTCTCTGTGTGTGTAATGCCCCCTTTTGTTGTTGTATTGTTTCTGTGGTTTATAGATGCAGCAGTCGTCATTCCCTTGCAGTGTCCTTGCAAGCTTTCCCATTAATATCATTATGAATATTGTTTTTCTTTGTTTACTCTCCCGTTTGTCTGCTTTACTTTACTTCCAGTAAAGCAGCAGAATTATGAAACAGATTTATGACGTCTCGGACCAGCCTATTGCAGGTCACAATAAAGCAAACAGATTTTTAAACGGATAATGTGAGGCAGGAAATGATAACTTGACTAAGACTGGTTTCTTTAGGCAATTTGTCTGAATGTGTACAAATTGTATCAGTCTATTTTTATGTCTTTTCCCCCTTCTACAATTTCCTTCTCTTTGCCCACCATCCTTTGCTACCTCATTGCACAGCCTGAATATGTGACAGCCCACTGTCCATGTTATTTAAATCAAGGTTAGCTTGAAATACATGTATCCCTGCCTTCATTTTAGGTTCAGAAGCACAGCAGCAGGCATCCATACAGACACAGGGTGACAAAGGAATCCTCCCCCAGTGATTTATTTGAACTTTTTCTTCCTTTGAAATGGCATCACAGAGGCTCTGCATGATTAATGTCATCACACTTATATACAGTGTTCTACCCAGCTTGAAAAACAGTAACTTCTGAATTTGTGCTGAAAGGTCTGGATATAGATTGATTTGATTGATAAATAGTTTGCTATTTAGGTGAACACAATCATTAACAAATATTGTAATGCTGAATTTTTACAATGCAGTAAAATAATTATTATTTGTAATATTGTAATGTCAGTTCAAAGAGAAACTGTACAAAGATGCACCATGAAATTAAACTAAAATACATCATGATCTAAACTGCATACCTGTTACGTGGGTCAAGAACTTAATTCCTGAAATTATCTTTGAAGTCATTAGTTAACTTTTAAACGTTTTCCTTTGTGTTGTGAAGTGTATATTAAAGACCAACAATTAGTGGTGACACAAATACAACCAACAACTAAAAACAAGAGAATTTGCTTTGTTGCCACGGCACAACTTGGCGAGCTGCGCTGATGGCAAACTGTGGCTCTTACTAAAACACTTCATGTTGGGATTTCCTCTCATTTGAAAACAAACCTTAAAAATAAAATGTTTTTTCTATTAACTGTTATGGAGTAGATCTAATTTAATACTTTTAAAGTTTTGATTTTCTGTTTTTTTATAAACTGAAAGAAAATTTTAACATTTTTACATTGTAAGTTGTATACATGTACATTAAATGTTATGACAATAAAAAACATTACATTTGAACATACGCTGAACTTATTAGGTTGTGCAGTCATGGTAATTTTGGATTTTTAATGATTTCTCTGAACTGTTGTTTTTCAAAGATGGAATGATTGCACAGCAAACATCTATAAAGCCAAATGCTTCCTTGAGAAAGGTTTCGTGGTCAGATGAGACAAAAATTGAGCTCTGGGACTGTTCTGCTGCCACTGGTAGTGGTAAATTGCACAAAATGGATGGAATAATGAAGAAAGAGGACTACCTCCAAATTCTTCAACATCATCTTAAATCAAAACCTAAACAGCTAAAACACCAAAAACAACACGAAAATGCATTTATGCATTTTCAGAATTTCTTTTTTTCAAGAAAAAAAGAAATTTTTAAAAATTTTGTGATCAGGTGAAAAGTATGTGAATGCGATAAATGATTTCCCGGAAATAAACACAAAGAAAATCGTCACTACTGTGGAGATCATGTCATCTCATTCAGTTTCATTATACATACTGCTTACATTAAATAGACAACACATCTGATAAACAGCCTGACTATTAGCTGAAATGTTGCTTTGAATGGCTAATTCCACAATGATACAGAGCAAGAGCATGGAGTGTTTTCTTGTTGACCCCATGCTGAGATTCTGACGCTTCACTTTGCACCTTTTACCTATGAAACTAAATAAGAAAACCCATCCAGTGAGGCTAATTGGAACTTTTCTAATTATTGCCACAATCATAATCATGCTTGTACTGCAGCACTGCCTCTTTGGGCTCTGGGGTTCCACTGCTAGCATGAGCACACAGTGAGAAAATGCTAATCAGCATCCCACTTTCATCAACTTATTGGTGACTGGTACACAGCAAAAGAGCCTCTTTACTCTTTTCAAGAGTGGATGCAATCAGACACAGCATCTATCCATATTTCTTTCCTGGAAGGGGAAAAAAGGGGAAGCAAACATGTTTGCAGTGGCTCCTCGGGATGATTGTAGAATTTGGAATATAACTGCACTCAAGGAAGTGAATCCCTGTGTGTTTAACTAGATTTATGAAATGGTATTCTTACATGATGACCATTGCAATTGTCACTGTACGTTAAATATTTTTATCGTTTCTGTTCTGTCTTTTTAACATGTGTAAATCCAGGGGTCCACGAGGGAATGCATTTTCTCAAGGGCAACATGAAGCAGCTCACAACACGCAATTTATACAGTAAACACGCATCAGAATTGTACACATACGCCTTAACAACCTGAAAAATTATTTCTTACCTCCTCCCACTGGTGGATGTAGCGAATGAGTCTAGAGAGGCGCAGGAGTCGCAGCAAGCTTAGGATCTTGGTGAAGCGGACAATCCGCAAGGCGCGCGCCGTCTTGTAGAAATCTGAGTCGATGCGGGTCTCCACAATAAGGAAGATGTAGTCTACAGGGATGGAGGATATGAAGTCGACCACAAACCAGCTCCTCAAGTACTTAATCTTGATCTGTTGTGGATCCAGGATGATTTCCGTGTTATCCTCCTTGACGATACCCGTCCTGAAATTAAGAACCAGGTCCATGAGGAAGAAGGTGTCGGAGACAACGTTGAACACAATCCACGGGGGTGTGTGCTCATCCTTGAAGAAGGTGATGCCCACAGGAATGATGATGAGGTTTCCAACCATCAGTAGCAGCATGGTCAAATCCCAGTAAAACCTTTTTAGCGAGACAAATGGAGACAAGTATAGATATTATAAGTACTAAAGTCAAAATATTAAAATATTAGGTAACTTTATTGTGCTTTTCTTTTAAAGAAATCCAACAAACTTAAATTAATGGAAGAACAAATATTCTAGAAATTATACAATTTAACTGCATGTACAAAATAAGGTAAAAGAAAACAGAAATTTGATAATAGTGTGCTTTTCTTTATACCAATTATGTAGGAAGTAGTAAAGTGGCTTGCTGTTTTATTCTGATTCCTGTTTTAAATTCAAGCATCAATGAGGTATATTTATACTGTATATGGCATGGTAAAATAAAATGTGTGTCTAATGTAGTGGGGACACAAACTCAGTTGTTTTTTCTATCAAATCTAGAATTTAATTTAAATTCCTTCTTCTCACATCAATCAGGCCTCATCTTATCTTAAAGACCCCATAGTACCAAATCACCCCAATAGAACACTTCATGCTCAGACTGCAGGCCTACTTGTAGCTCCTAAGAGCAGAGTAGAATGTGAGGCAGTGGCATCCTCTCTGTTTTTAGGATTAGCCTTAAAACTTTCCGTTTTGATTAAGCTTAAAGTTAGAGCTGGGTCAGGTGACCCTGAACCCTCCCTTAGTTATGCTGCAATAGGCCTAGGGGACTGGGGGGCTTCTCATGATGCACTGAGAGCTTCTTCTTAACTCATCTCTTGTCACTATGTGTTTACACATCACTCTGCATTTAAGGATTAGTTATTCCCCAAGTTAATCAGGAGTTTTTCCTTCCCACTGTTGCCAAGTGCTTGCTCACAGGAGTTTGCTTGATTGTTGGGGTTTACTGTAGGCTCTTTACCTTACAATATAAAGCACCTTGATATGACTGTTGTTGTGATTTGGCACTATACTGTATAAATAAAATTCTACTGACGTTGATTCTTCTTCTATCCAGAGCATACCTCCACCTCTCCAGGCACTCGTTCACTTACTCCCTACTCTCACTACAGATTACAATTTTGTCTGCAAATATCAGTCCATGGAAACTCCTGCCTAACCTCATCAGTCAACCCGTCCATCACCATTGCAAACAAGAAGGGGAAGAGAGCAGATCCATGACATAATACCACTCCCACATTGAACCCATCTGTCACTCCTACCACACCTTACTGCTGTCTTGCTGTCCTGATACATGTCCTGCAACGCAATCACATACATCAGTGTCACCTCCTGACTTCCTCCTGCACAGTTCTTCTTTTGGCACCCTATCATATGCTTTCTCTCAATCCACAAAGACACGGTGCAACTCCTTAAGACCTTTTCTATACTTCCCCAGGTTGTTAATATTGTTTGATTACTTAAACTACCATTCACATTACATGTTGTTTAGATACTTATGATATTTTGTCTTTAGAACTTGATTTTGTTTTTGTTCAACTGGTGGACAAACACCAGTGAAATGTCATCACTGATCAGTTTTAATCTTTTGCTATTTTGCATGTGTGCTGTTTGCAAGCCTGCATGCACATGGTGTAATAATGTTTTAATAAACTATGTACTTGTGAACTTACCCAATATGTCCCCATGGCAGAAGGTGGTCTGACATGAAAGCATGTGTTTGGCCTGTAAATCACACCTCAAAGGTCAGGGCTAACTGTTAATTACAAACTGTACTGTGACCTCATCAATCTTCCAAACTAGAGAGTTTGAATACAAATTGCACTCCCTGCTGGCTCTGTAATTGAATCATTGTGTATTGATGCAGTAATTCATGATTTACCCACCCCCTTGTAACTGGGCCGTAAAGATCTTTCTGTGGAAAACTTATAGCAACAGCAGAACTATAAAAAATGTAAAAGAATGAATGCTGCGAGGGACAGAGTGGTGGCACGGTGGTTAACACTGTTTCCTCACAGCACGGAGGTCCTGAATTCAAATCCACCATCTGGCCAGGGGGCTTTCTGAATTGCGTTTCATGTTTTTCCATGTTGTTCCCATGTCTGCACGGGTTCTCTCCGGGTATTCCTTCCAGTCGAAAAAAATGCAATTAGTGGAGGTAGGTTAATTGGTGATTCTAAATTGGCTGTAGGTGTGAATGTCATAGTCTGTCTCTGTGCTAGACCTAGAACAGATCCCTGGTCCATATTACATTAAGTAAAAATGTAGTGATATATATATCATTTTTTTATGAACAGTTTGGTGAACACTGTTGACTTCAATAAAACAAAAAACATTTTATTTGTTTCTGCATTTCTTTTGATAAAGAGTCACAACTAAAACAGCATTTTCTTTCTGAAGCGCTACGAGACACGTGTGATTAAGCAGAGCATACATTTGAAGTTCAAGTAATATTTGCCACTATACACCTATAATATTCACTGATATTCCACATTACAGAAACTAGTTTGAGACCTTTAAACTGTGTACAAGACAAAGTACTTTTATTGATGCAGAATAAAGGCAAACATCAGAAATTTAGATCGTTTGCAATCAAGTCTCCCTCTTCCTGGTTGTCGTTCTTATGTGTGAACACACGGTCTCTGACACACAAATCTGTTGAGGGAATTTATCACTTATCACTTTGGATAAAAACGTCTTCAAAAATAACACGTGGATATCTAGCAAATATGGGTGTTTGGATAGCAGTTTATTACACAGGGAGCTCGCGCTATAGCAGGCATGTGGACTACATCTCAGTTTTATGTGTATTGCACACACACAGACACACATGTAGTGAGGAAAGAGTGACAGTAATTGGAATTCTTCAAAGTAAAAGGATATCTACTTTTCCAGATTGTTATATGGAGTGGAGTTATATTTACACCATCCTTCCCACCACTGTGTGCTCACATTAAGACTGAAGCCCAGGAGAAATGCAAACTTGGTAATGACACTTGTGCTTCCTTTTGGCATGCTTCCCAATATTTAAAAATTCAAACAGTCTTTATATAGGATTTGATAAGATGTGTCTTACAGAATTTATAACCTTTACCCACACACACACAAACACGCACGCGCACACACACACACACTGAGGGCTTCTATTAAAATTCTATTAAAAGGGTTTTAAGGTCTAGGACTAGGATCAATCCACAGGTATAATGTGTAAAATCCACTAGATGTCAGCAGATTGCAGATTGCAGTTAATTAAATTCTGTTTTTTTAGGGTGTGTCCGAATTCAGAGGCTGCATCTTTCAGAGGCTGCATTTTAAGGCAGACAGACAACGAAGGCTGTCTCAGTTCGATATGTCGGTGTAACCTTTGTTGTCTACCCTAACTCATGATTCATTGTGGGCTGAAGCCTGTTCCCGGAGTGGCAGATGAGAGTGGCCGAAAATCTTGAAACGTTTTGGTGACAAAAATTTTTATGATGTTTTTAGGGGAGAATGTAGATGTGCAAACCTTAAATATCTGCTAGATTTATCAAGATGTCGCTTAAATGCAAAAGTGCTCCAGCATTTTCAGAGATGTCTGTTCCCACTGGTCAAACTGCCAGTTTGCCATGTCACACTGTCAGCTGACCGGGCGGTGACTCATTTGCTTATCATAATAAAGAGACCATGAAAATAAAAATGTTAAATTGTGTTTATGTCATATATAGTTTGAAAAAGCTAACTAATAACTAATAAGGCATACTACGTATGGGGTCAGTCTCTAGCCACGTACATAAAACACAATTAAGCGGATTGGCCATGTCCATCTCAGCAGGGGCGGAGCTTCAGGGAGGGCTGGGAGGGCGGCATGCCCCCGGCCCGGGCCTAGAGGGGGCCCGGATAGGAGAGAGAATCAGATTTCACTAGCCGGGCCTCTATCACGTTGGAATAGAGCTGGAGAAGGCGAGCCCACTCCTGATTGTATTCAGATGAGCACGGTATGCTCCTA
>VOQJ01010368.1:1710-12865 GCA_015052665.1 Apistogramma diplotaenia
CCAGCCATTACTCACACACGCCGCCACCAGTATGTTGTAGAAGGGGGGGGGTGTAAAAGGACAGAGGGGTTGGGGCGCGTGTGTGTGTGTGTGTGTGTGTGTGTGTGTGAGTGTGTGTGTGTATACAGATCTCTACTGAGGAGTCATCCTTCAGTCCCACTCGTCCGGTACTTCAAAAGCCCCTCAAACCTGCTCTGAAAAGACCTTCTGTGGTGGAACGACCCACCGAGCTTCCCATCAGTAAGAACTACACTTATGCACATGAGTTTCTGTAGACTGAGGCAATGAAAAAGGAAGGTAACAGCACATTTAATAGTCCTGGAAAAAGTGTGGCCTCACATCTGCTAATTTCAGTCACTGAACTGGGCCACTTAACTGTGTTTGTTGTATTATTGTGACTTATCTCATCTACAGTCAAAGACGATGCTAGCCAAAATGCTAAATTTGAGTATTTAAATTGAATGCAAAACCAATGGGTAGCATACAGCCTACAGTAATGTGAAAAAAAGTTTTCACAGGACTCAGTGGAGTTGTGAAAAACTAAATACACCCTATGATTTAGTGGCTCGTGGAGTCACCTGTAGCAGCAACAACTTAAAGCAATGGTTTTCTATATGACTTTATCTGCCTCTCACATCCTTGTGGTTTTGTTTGGTTTGGTTTGCACAGTCTGACCTTGGGGGGAATTTGCTGGGATGTCCGCTCCTGATAAAGTTGCGGAATTGTTATTAAACATCTGAATCCTCTAGACCTGCAATTTGCTAAAATGTTTGCTTTAATAGAGGTACCCTCTTAATTCCTATGGCATGGTAAATGGACTGGTTCTTATATAGCACTTTTCTGCTCTGCTTGAGCTCTCAAAGGGCTTTATACAATGTATCCATTCAAACACACATTGATGGAAGCACCTTTTTTTAAATTAGAAAAAGCTAACGTTTCACAGCATAATGAAGAGAAGTACAGACTAAAAGACACATCAAAAATCAAAAGGAGCAGGCAGAAGCTCAGTACAGCTTGTTGTGTTGTATCACTGTTTTCCTTAAGTTTCAGTAGTCAGAGTAAACTTCTCAGTATTTGAGTTTTCTTATTGTGATGGACATTGAGTATTGTTCTGTCTTGTTGGGAAATAGAGTAAATAGAGTCACTCTTATCTAGTTTCTTTTTTCCATCCATTTCAATTATCATTTCAATTCAGGTTTTTTTTGTTTTTGGTTTTGTGTTCAATATTGTAGGTCTGTCAAACGTTCAAACAATCTGACTCAATATTGTCTGTTCGGTTCTGAGTTGCTATGTTTGTGGATTTACAGTAGGTTTTCATTGGCTGTTGCAGACTCGTAGACTTCGTAGTTGTGTTAAAGCTATGAATTCTTGTGGAAGCTGTAACCTGAAGCTCCTGTAACTTGAATCTTGCAAAGCTTTCCTGGATTTGTGCGTGCGTGTGTGTGTGTGTGTGTAGGATTGTTTGGTCTGAGGCCAATTTTCAACATACAAGTCAAAGTGAAATAGCAAAAAAAATCATTTTTAAGAAGCTATATTTTCAGCTTATGTGTTTCTGCAAAAATAGAAAATATGACGTTATTTAACAAAAAATGGGGTGATTAATTTTGTACCAGTTAAAGGAAAATCACTGAGGTTTAACTGATTCACTTCACAGTTCAGCCAGAGCCGCTACACTCAAAAGAAAGGTGCAGTTGGCTGAGTAGGGTCAAGAACTCAGCATGAAATCAAGCGATCAGTGACAATCAATATGAGATAAAATCAAATACAACATAGCAAGTGGAGCCTGAGTGGAGGAGGGTTGCTAAGCAGTTTGCAGAGGCAGTTTAATTAGCACACACTTAATGAGATTTACTGAATAAATATACAGTATAGAAGGGTATCATGATAGCCTTTATGTGTGATTATGTGCCAACAGTAGTCCCCGGGCACACACACCTGGCAGTCTTCCGGTCAACTTACTGTAACTTAAAAACTGGACACCTGGACAAATGGAATAGGAACAAACTGAAAATGAACTCAGCTGACATGTCCACACACCTGTTTTCTCTCACATGTTGGAATGCTGCTGAAGTGGGAGAGGCATTATAAGACACATAACTAAAAAGTGCCTAACACTGGTTTCCTTGTCTCTGTCTCAGGCCCTCAAGATAATTCGGGTATTGCACTGAAGAACCTTTTTTGCTCCAGTCCAGACGCAGAAGCCCTAGAGGTGAGAGAGTCATGTCCTCGAATACACCCAACAACAACAACAACACCGCCATCACACACACACACACACACACACACGCTCACATCCTGTCGTTCACACATTCTGTACACCCACACAGTCCTATGCTATCTCTCACATACAGTCCTTCACGCTCTACAGTACAGTACCTCCCACACAAACACACACACACACGCACAGTATCGCGGACAGCTTCAATATAAAACCTCTTTCAGTTTGTCTCAGCCTTGCATCCTGCAGAACTTTAAAGAAAGACTCCTCACTCCTGCATCACCCTGCTAATGGCTTGTTTCATAGAAATAACTTTTCAATTTATTTTTTCTGTAGCATTGCAGGGAAGTTTTGTCATGTCTCAGTGGCATTGCAAGGATTTTTTTTGCCAAGTCAGATTGACACTGAGGTTGTTGTTAACATTGTATGCTTGTCTCTGGTCGCCCTGCAAGAAAAACAACAACATGGAGAGCCTAACATCTCCTGAAATCACACGGCCATCCAAACGAGTCCGGATATCTGTCGTGGTAAGAGCCATCGATCTGGGCTGCCCGAATGCCTGGAAACTGTCTGTCTGCAGGTTCATCAGTCAATCAGCTGATTTGTCACCCAACCATTCCATCCTACATGCCAATGGACTATGAACTGGGCCAGGCTCTGCCAAAGCCCATCTGTGCCATTGTGCCCAAAAGTTCCGAACACCTTCTTTCTTGTCCAACCTGTAACCCCATCTGACCTCTCACTGACTCTAGTTGCTGATATTGTCGGTGAAGGCTGCCATCCATTCAGCTTAACCTGTTTCCATTCATCTGATGGTCAGTTAAGGTGTGCAGAACACTTGACCACTGAAATCCACTACTGCTGAGTGCCAGTGCCAACGATGCCACATGCGCTTTCTATAATTGAAATAAACATAGCATTGTTTGGACCTCAAAGCCATTATGAGCAAAACTGCCTTTTTAGTGTTTGGATAAAGAGGATAGTGTGGTATGCACAACCAAAGATGCACCAGTTTTCAAAGGAAATGTTCAAATTTTCTACAAAAAATCTGAAACATGGCAAAAAAAACTTCAAGTAAGCATAATACCTAAAATGTACCTAAAATACTTAAATGTTGCTTCTAAGTTCATTTAGATTTTTATGAACAACTATTGAGAATCCTGAGATCTTATAAATCTTATGAAGCCTTTTGCTTGTATTAAAATTTAGCGTAAATTGAACAGAGAAATTCAGTAGATGGAACGATCTGGATCAACCCTAATGTGGATATAAAAAAAAACCATTTTCCGCCTGAAAGGAAAACCTAAAATAAATTTCGATTAAAATTTAAAGGAAACCTGTTATCATGTTTCTTATTGTCTTATCTGTCATGTTAACATCCACTACTGTTATAATGCTGGATGTTCATATTAAACATGGCCAGAGTTTCAAGTAATGAGGTCACTGAGAGCCACAAACTCAGGCTTCACATTGCTCTAAAAACTGTTTTAGACACCTTTTTTCCTACTTTTGGCTTTGTATGATATCAGTGAGAGGGCATGCATGCTCCAACCATTCCATTTAAACTTTATTCATGAGGAGCAGACAGTCAGAAAAGGTTTGCAGAAAGAAAGAGGCTTGTTTCAGATAGCGGATGAACTAAGGTGTTGCTACAAGACCCAGTCTAAGATAAAAAAGATTATTTTGAATTGTGAATCATGCAAAGTTACTTTAGTAGAATCCCAAAATAAAAAATGTAAAACTGGAAATTAGTATATTTTGTCTACTTCAATAAAACGTGTAATATTGTTAATTTGGCAAAATGTGTTTCTCAGTGTGGGCCGAAGTCTTTTCCACTGTGACATTAGGGTCCAACTACCATCATATTACTATTATAAAGATGTAGTGGAATTGTGGTCAGGTATTCTGCAGAGGGCAGTGCCGTCCAATCACGCATGTTACGCTGTCTTTCATCATCTATGTCACCAGAGTTGTCCAATCAGTGATCGCCTCCCAGAGCAGCCCTGCCCGGTTGCTGGAGTAACCCAAAATCTCATGTTATCTTTTGCAACTGATTGAAAACGCTCTGGTACACCATGTCTTAAGTATTCAATGGCGGGAGTGGGAGGGAAAAGCCGTGTTGTTTCAAACTCCTCTGTACATTGAATATCAGGATAGGAGTATCATATCTCTTTATTAGCATCAAGCAGTTATTTGAATGACTGCATTCCAGCACAAACTTAAATAAAATATTCAAGAATATCACTACCAGCTGGATGTGTACCCAGCCACCCAATTACTTCAGCAGTGATGCATGTCAATCAATGAAGCTACCATCTGATTATGAATTGAGAAAAATGATTCCACAATACAAGATCAGCCAGTGTTGCATGACAAGTGATCAGACATCAGCGGACATCAATTCCTGAAAATCAAACACTGTTAAGGTCAATCAATCATGTATTCTCACAGAATAAGTTCACATTTGTTCATTAATTAGCATCAATGATTTATTCATAATCTAGCCTTTATCACATCAAACTGCCGCATTATTTTTCACTCATCACGTATGTGATTTCATTCACTAGGAGCCACCACCCGGCCTAAAGAGTTTCTTTGGGGTGAGCATGTTGTCCACATTGCTTTGAAATGTTTTTATTTAATATCTGTTTCAGTGTAGTATTCAAAAGCAATATGATCTTTTTCAGTCTTTTGATTTGAAAAATGTCATTATTTTAACAACATGAACATGCATTTCAAACCTACTGTTTAAAAAAGCATTTGGAGTCCTGGAGCCATTTGTCTGATTTCCCCACCATTATAAGACTTGGGTGGAGCACCTCAATGTGTTTTTTCCATATCAGCTAAGACAAATTAACAACGAGGTTGAATGTTCACTCTAGTTCTGGGGGACTGAGCTGTAGCCCCTCATCTCTGACACACACTGCAGAATGCATAGAGGTCAGATACACAAAAAATGACATTTTACAGGACCTGATAGCAGCTACATAACGTTTAAGTCATACAGTATGGTCACTGCAATGTTGAACAGTCAAATCACAGGTTTTCTACATATAAGTGAAAACATCAAAGTTCAGATTTTTACAATAGACAGCGGCCAAACAACACAGTGCTGCCCTAGCATGTGGGAACAGATGGTTTTGACTCCCCAGAGGCTTGTACAAATAAGCTCATCATCACACAGTCAGACATAGCCCCATGAGAAACATCATTTACATGGAGAAATATATAAATGGCGTAAACATCCATCCATTTTCCTAACCACTCATTCAGTTTTGGTTTGCCGGGCAGCTGCCATAGGACAAAATAGGTGTACTTGCTGGACAGGTCATCAGTGTGTCACAGAGCTAACACGGAGACAGGAAACCAGTCACACTTGGCATAAAGATGCCATGTTTTCTATATTTTAAAAATTCCATCCAATAATATTAGTCTGTGTTTGTGAATCAAATGATGTGTGGCTGCCTGGTTATGATCAAACAAAATGTAAATTAAATGTCGTATTAAAAAAAGCCTAAAGATACAGGTTTGTAGCTTGAATGTATGGACTAGGTGTGATTTTTTTTTAAACCAAATCTAAAGGAACACCTTTTTTAAGCACTGATGATTAAATAAAATAGAATGGAATAAAATCAACAAAATATCAACACACCTGTACACATATACATGTCTACTCATATACAGTACATCAAACACTATACAGCTATCAAACCACTATATACTATATACATTTGTAGCTGCTGGTATTGTGTACAGTATACACAATACCAGTGTAGATAAATTAAATGTATAACTACTGTAAGTAAAGGTGTGCATAAGTGATAGCAGTGGAGGTAAAGTCATGATGTGTTAGTCTAACTGCTGTTGGGATGAATGACCTGCGGAAGCACTCCATCCTGCAACGAGGATGGAGCTGCTCAGCGCACCCACGGTCTCATGCAGAGGGTGGTGGGGGTTGTCCATAATGGATGTTAGCTTTGTTAACATCCTCCTCTCACCCTCCACCACTAACGACTCCAGATGACATCCCAGCACAGAGCTCAATCCTGCTCCTGTCCCTTTCAGTGCATCCACCCCCACCCCCCAGCAGACAACAGCATAGAAAAGAGCAGATGCTACAACTGAATCATTAAAAGTCTTTAGCAGAGTCCTGCAGACACCGAAGGACCTCAGTCTCCTCAGCAGGTCGCCCTTCTTATTGAGGATCTCTGTATTTGTGGTCCAGTCCAGCCTGTTGTTGAGGTGAACAGCCAGGTACTTGTCTCAATGTCCTTTCCCTGGATGTTCACCAGTGTTGTAGGGGGTGACTTCCTCCTGAAATCTATGACCATCTCCTTTGTTAGCTGGTGTGAGACCAACACTCTCCTGATCAATGCCAGCAAGACAAAGTCACTGATGACTCCCCTGTATTCCTCATTGTTCTCGTCTGATACGTGTCCGATGATGGCTGTACTGTATCATTGTAGGCCTAGTAGGCAACCCTGCAGGTTGCCAAATGAGCCTAAAGTGGTACCAGGTCACTCAAAAGTATGACCAAGGAGTCCTGACCACATATCTGAATGAGATGAGTAGGACCGTGCTGTGCTTCTGATGCTCAGTCATTAATGTGTTAGTGTGACTCTATTAGCACTGTTAATGATTTAGACTTGAGGCATCAAAAGCGCTACATTAGTTTCACATGTCAGTGACAATTATTGAAGTGTGTACACATTTTCAATCATTGAAAAGCACAGAATAGTGTCACATCATTTTTCATCTATCGCTTCAGGGTCCATGTGCATACCCATGGTGTACAGCTGATGAATTACACTGAACAGTTTTGTTGATAAGTAAGGAAACCCACTGGCAGCACTGTGCTTTTAAATTATGCACTTTTCCCATCAAATATATCCAATGGTTTTTGAAGGGCTTTTCACCCCAGCACCACATCGGGTGTGATTTTTTTTTAATGCACATAGGTCTGTAATGAAATAACTTCTCTTGGCCATGAAGTGCTACAAATGTGGCCCCAAAATGCAATACTTTGGTTCCTTAAGAAACACAGCAGAAGTCAGACTTGCCTTGAGGAACTTAACAAAAAGTGTGAAATTAGTAACAGAAGAGGCATGCTGGGAGTGTTTTTTTTTCCATTTGCTGGCATAAAATTTGAACCCCAAGGCTTGTATTTCTCACCATGACACCACAATGTTTGTGTGTAGCTACATGGTGGCAAAACTGTAACACACAGGAGATATGAGATGAATTACCAAAACACATTTTTTTCCAAGTATAATAATGAAACAGATTAATCAAACAGAAATGTGCCAGTTTCACATGTTCATACAAGAAGAACAGCCCATTAAATGCTGTGATTGTCTTTGAGGCAACTGCTGCAGAGCAGCTCAGCATGCCTGGATTCTAGCTGTTTAAAAGTTCCATCGATCATCCATGTGCGGTGCTCCATTAAGGGACACAAAATAGAACAACTTCCAAAAGTCATCACTGCTACATCCCTGTTCTCACTTTAAGGAAATTTGAATGGTCTTATTGAGTCACCACAGCATGTTGTTATTTCAGGGAAAATATATTTTTTATTAATGCATGGGGTGGCTGTAGCTCAGGAGGAAGAGCAGGTCACCTACTAATCGGAAGGTTGGCGGTTCGAATCCCGGCTGCTCCGGGCTGCATGCCAAAGTATCCTTGGGCAAGATACTGAACCCCAAGTTGCCCTCCGACGCAAGCGTTGGAGTGTGAATGCGTGTGAACGTTAGATAAAAAGCACTTAGCTTAGTTAAAACATGGAAGTGCTTGTATGAATGTGGTGTGAATGGGTGAATGTAAACGTGTTGTGTAAAGTGCTTTGAGTGCTCTGAAGAGCCAAAAAGTGCTATACAAGAACTAGTCCATTTACCATTTACCATTAAACCTCATCATAGCCACAGTACAGTACAGTTTAGTACAGTAGAACAACACAGTACTAAGAGTCCTGCAGGACTCTTAGACTTGAATGGGGAGTCTTCAAATCCTCTTTTGACATCCTCCTCTTTCAAAACTAACTACTTCAACATTCTTTCACCTATAGACACCATTCAAATTTTAAAATGTAGCCAAAACTCAGAATTATTTAAATGTATTCATCTTCTTAATATCTTAGTTTTTCTTTAGTAACAGTTTTAATTCACTGATTTTTTTTCAGCCTTTTCAGAGTTTACAATGGATGTGTATTGCACTCGATTGTGTATGACGTTAATTAGTAGAATGGGAGACTTCAAATTCTTCATGTGGAAATTACATTTTTAAATTGCTGCTGTTTCCACACTATGTGTTCTACAGCCTTCATTTTAACATCAAAACCTAGAAAAATAGAAATTACACCACTGTTTAGAGCAGGTCTTTGTGATTTTGATAGGAGCTACAGTGTTTGATTTTATATTCAGTTGTTTGAAAGGTGCACTCAGGCAAATTTAACAGGGAGTTGGACACAGCAGTCAGACACTGCACCTGGCAGGTGTTTTCAATTGGTGGATTACAGTGTGTAGGAACATTTTGATTAGCAGATCTCTCTTCACTATGGTCCAAAACTAAGACCCGAGGTGGTTCAGTGGTAGTGCAAGTGAGCATGTATGCCGTGAAGCAAGAAGCAGGCAGCGCAGGTTTGAGTCCAGACCTGTTACCCTTGACTATGTGTCTCCCCAGTTACTTTAGAAAACCACTGTAGCCATAAAATTAAATTAATATTAAAACTGGGTGGCTGATTGTACTTGGAACTGATTGGCAGATCTCTCTTCAACATGTTTGGGGTTCAAAACTGGGTGTCTGGTTCCAGCTGACACACATTCAGTGTATTTCAACAATTCCCAAATATTCAGCTCAAAGCATTCAGCTTTGGAGCGTTCGCTGTGCATTTTCTTCAGGAAATGCTTCATCTAATTAGCTCTGCTGTTTCAAAGAATAAAGTCGAGCTTTTGTCATAGCCTTGGCGTTGACGGCATCTGTTCCACAAATAATTTAACATTGGTCATAACTCGAGAACGATGTGACCTACAGTAGGATAGTAGATTTGTAGATGCATCTCCTAAAAATCTCAGACAAGTTCAAATCCCATCACCTTTGACCTGAAGGTAAAGGCCAAAGGTCAAGTTTTCTGAAAAACTTGTGAATGTGATGGTCCAAGAATGATCTCACCTAGGATATTCAAACTTACACCATATATGCATACTGTTCAAGCCTGACCCATCAAAATTCACAGACTTCTTTACTGACTTTATTATAACAGCACTTTGGTGACCCTATGAATGTGCTTAGATCTCAACACTTAAAGATGGAGAAAGGAGAGGAAGAAGAGTGGTTTAATTTAATATAAGGACTGCTCAGTCGCATCTAATAAACTGGAAATTTAAAGGTTACATTTTTTAAATCAGATATTAGACATGTATATTATGTGAAGTTGTTTTTTATCACATTGTGAAATGTCCTGCAAAATAAACTGAATTATGCTAACTTTCTGTTATTCAAATATTGCATTTATTTCTGCAGTTTAGTGCATGATAAACAGGTTAGCTTGCTGTACTGTGGTGAATTTACAGTAAAGCTCTATGTTGGACTGGTGCACAGTGGCTGTGGTGTTCATGGTCATACTTAGTTTTTTCAAGTGTAGCAGAGATAAATTTGAATTTAAGCTGATGATGCTTAGATTCAATCACTGAATTCCACCTTCATACTATTTGGATACTGTCAGTATAAATACAGTAGAAACAGCATAATGTCAATGTAGGATATGGAAGTCAGCTAAGATACCTAATGAAATACTGGGTTACATCTTGTTGAATTCAGTTCAATCCACAAGGAGCAGTAAACCTCAGAACAGCAGCACATGTAAGCTGAGCACAGTCTGCACACCGTTGATCCGTTCCTACGTTGCGTTGTAAACCGATTTTCAGTGTAAGTCGGAACATACGCATTTATCCTATCCTAATACAGTACCCGACTGGGGTGATGCCGTCTTCCTCGGTCCACAGCCGTGTCACAGCGTATTCTTCCACCGCACACACCAACGAGTTCCCGTACACGAAGTTTGCGTTTACGGCGTTTACGGCGTTTACAACGTTTACGATGCAAAACCACTTAAGTCGAAACAAGGCTTCATATAGTATATGGGAGATGTGTCGTAACCACGAAACATCGTAACTCGGGACCGACGTAACCCGAGGACCCCCTGTACCTTTAAATGCTTATTTTATAATTTTGGACACTATTCAACTTTCCAATATCCCTCACCTGTCACTGTCTGTTGTAACTTAATATAATCTAATGATTTGTTGAGTGCAACCAGAGGCGCATATTGTATGGTCAGTACTGAGGCAGATGGTGCATTATTAGTATTAGAATTATTATTAGAAGTTTTGGATGCATTACTGTAAGTGGGCCTAGAAACATATTGGTCATTATTGTCTTGCAGTGACCCAATTAGTTATGAACCCTTGTTGCCTACACACAAGTGGGAGTATTTAACTAAGCCTGCGGCGTGTTTTCCTCATCATCGGGACTTACTAACATTCAGCAGTGTATATATGCACAGAGCAGAGGGCTCTGTGGAACACAGCACAGCTCTCTGAATCTGTCAAAGCTCTGCAGGCCCAAGCAGGAATATGGACAGACAAATTTATCCAATTTTTGTTCCTTTTGCCATTACTTCTGAGTTACACCCCCACAGCAGAAAAGAAATCAGCTTATTACTTCTACCCTTCCAACAGTTCTTCTCTAACACTTCTTTTTCTTCCACTCTTTGTTTCTGACTATCTTCGAAACTCCATAAACTCCATTTCACACTCTTTGTCCGTCTCTGCCACTTCACCAAAACCCTCCTCCCATTGTTGTATCTCTGTTATCTGTCCACACATCCCCTCATCACCCTCTCCCCTCCATCCCTCTATCTATGCAGTGAAATATTGATGCAGG